>JAVTVY010037364.1:0-15747 GCA_036873755.1 Hanleya hanleyi
TACCGTTCTGTTGAACGACGAACCAATTCAGGCACAAATGTATCCTCCTCCTCGCATCGTAATCGGTATACAAAGATATTGATGTTGAACAGTGTTTCCACGTCATCCAAATTTTGAACGGCACTCCACGGAAGTGCCGCTTATCCAAGTCTTGCTGGTGTAAATACTGTTCCCAATAGTCATTGGCCACTCTGTCACAAGCCTTGGGGTCACACTCGTCCAGATGCACGGCCAAACACCGAAACAGACATTTCCGGTCTTTGTAGGGCCCCTTTGCCCCTGCCGTTAATGCATACAGGCCGTGTCGATGAAGCAACCACGGGGGTAGTAGTACAGGGGCCCCGATAGGATGATCTCTCATTTTCGTGACGAAAAATGTGACGTTAGTCACCATTTCCATGCTTTCATTGGGTATTGGGGCGTTGCAACCGGGCCCATTCCAATGGGATCCAACGTAGTCAATTGGTTCGATGAGCGGCCCGCATCGCATCCGTCACCGTGAACGGCTGATCAAACGCACTTAAGTATTATTGCTGGGATAATACCGCACCCTGATCCGTCTCCTTGTGCCGTAAAATGTACCCTGAATGCTCATATTCAACTTGAATGCCAGTCACATCTGCAGAAAATGTTCTCGGCATAGGTAGACAGACTACGTGAGGTCCTGCAGCCGAAAGTTATACAAGTCCAATAGACGACGGTCACGGTGAAAACAATGGCGTATGGTAGCCCAGTGACGTTGATAAATGTCCCTGACACGCTCGTCTTCAGGCAAGACTTTCAACCGAGGTGTTGCTGGGTCCTTAGGGAAAATTTTCACCATGTCTTTCCCCTTTGCTTGCCCCGCGCACAAAGGGGCAGGCAGACAGGCAGGCAGGCAGGCAGGGAGGCAGGCTGGTGAGGTCAGTCAGGTAGGTAGTGCAATGTCCTAAAAATCGACTCCTTTTATACGTTTTTCTACAAGCCGCCATCTTAAACCCACCTCCCACCCACCACCATCCACATGCCGCCATCTTAAACCCACCTCCCACCCACCACCATCCACATGCCGCCATCTTAAACCCACCTCCCACCCACCACCAACCACAGCCGCCATCTTAAACCCACCTCCCACCCACCACCAACCACAGCCGCCATCTTAAACCCACCTCCCACCCACCACCATCCACAGCCGCCATCTTAAACCCACCTCCCACCCACCACCAACCACAGCCGCCATCTTAAACCCACCTCCCACCCACCACCATCCACAGCCGCCATCTAAACCCACCTCCCACCCACCACCAACCACACAGCTGCCATCTTAAACCCCAATCACCTCCCACCCACCACCATCCACAGCCGCCATCTTAAACCCACCTCCCACCCACCACCATCCACAGCCGCCATCTTAAACCCACCTCCCACCCACCACCACCCACAGCCGCCATCTTAAACCCACCTCCCACCCACCACCAACCACAGCCGCCATCTTAAACCCACCTCCCACCCACCACCATCCACAGCCGCCATCTTAAACCCACCTCCCACCCACCACAAACCACATCACCCCACGTGACCACAATACTCGCTTCTGATTGGCTGACGCGTGACGTCACAAAGGTCATATGCAAATTTCTGAGGTCAATGTTACCTGAAAGACGCTTTGTATACTACTAACGAATTTATCACATTGAAGAGCTATTTCCTGGTTGGTTTAACATATCACCAACTCGAAAGAAAAACCGGCATAACTCAACGTTGAACAACGTACGGTAAGACATCGTGAGTCGGACAGGCAAAGTGCTTCGATCTCTTTTCGATCTGTTCCGCGATGAACAATAAACTGGATGAAATACTTAGCTGACATTCTGACGTTCCTGTTTATGTGGCATATAAAGCTTTGGATGATAATTTATTTCTTATCTTCATCCGCAAATACACAATTTGCCTCGCACAACTTGTTCCAGTAGCGGAACTCGCCCATACAAACTCGCGCAGACAATTCGCCTGAAACAGGCTTTGCCTGCAGGTGTTGCACGCGCGTCCTTGACTGCGTTGGTATATGGGCACGCGCGTCCTTCACAGCATTGGTATACGAGAATTCTGAATTGGTATACCAACGGTGGATAACGAATACGGTCTAATGCACTATGGTAATTAACCAATCAAAACCCTACAATTTACTCTGAAATGTGATAAAAGGTGGTATTGTTCAAAAACGAATTAAAATATGAATATATTTTATGCACAGCAAAGAAGCAAACTGCCGGACCTGACGGACCGAGAGAGCCCGACTTAGCCGCTCCGATAGGTGGCGCTGTGGGGGGCCTATTGATTATCATCATAATTGTGGTGGTGATTGTTATCCTCTATAGGTACGTGTTTTATTCAGTATTCCATAGATCCAGTCAGTATAATATAGGCAGGCTCCAGACAATTCGTAGTATAAAATATATTTGTACTCCTCAGCCCATCGGGCTGCGGGGTCTTATAATCAGCATGTACGTCTGACCATATAGTTCGTCATAAATTTCGTGGCCGGTCCATACCCCGGTTATTATATTATTTGATGGAAAAAATGCTTTGTACCTTGTTGATGTGTATTGTCAGGTTCATTTAACGTTCGATGATTTTCCACAGAATCGTGGCCCTTTATCAACAACTTACTCAACAATTGCTTGTCCGGTCCACACTTCGGTTACTATTTGATGGACAACTTCGAATCTTACAGGGAAGCTGCTTATTACCTTGTGGGTGTGTACTGTACGTCAGGTTCGGATGTGCACTACACGGTGTATTACACGTTTCGATGATTAGTTACAGTTATGACCATTTATCCCGTCAATTAGCAATCTTTTCCGGTCCATATATCGGTTACTATTTGATGGACAACTTTAAGACTTACGCGGAAGATGTTTAGTATATAGCAGATGTGCAAAGTGAGGTTTCATACGATTTCGAGGATTCTCCACAGAGTTATGGCTATTTATCCTGTCAGTGAACAATTACTTGTCCGGTCTATATCTCGGATATTGTTTGATGGACATCTTCGAAACTTGCACGCATGACCCTTAGTACATTTCAGATGTGCACTGTCAGTTTTTTTTTATTCGTTTTGATTAGAATCCTGGAGAGGTGCATGGTATTCTTCTTCACCTCGTTCTACTCATTTATGCAGCTTAACCTAAGTTTGAATCTTACTTGTTACATGCTTTGTATCTCTTGAATGTGTACTATCAGGTTTTATATCCAAGCCGATGTTTCGTCCAGATTTATTGTCTATTCCCAATCTTAAGACAGGCTCTGTTATACAATCTATCTTTTCTTGGCATGTAAACCTCTGTCAGCATATTTAGATTTTATTTGGTACATACTAAAGTAGGCCTCCCTCGGCAAAATCCAAAACCCTTATCTTTCGTTGAACCATTTGTATGTTGCCTTATACGAATGTGAAGATTTTAAGGCTGTGATGTCAAGGAACCTTTTAGGTGCTACATCATTTAATTATTCAATTTTGAAGAAGAAAAGGCTGCGTAGACTCTCAACATTCAAAGTCACCCGCGTCTAATATGTGAGATTACATAGGATTTCTATGGAAAATCATAGAAAAAACACGGTTTTGCTAACAAGTCTCCAAAATACTTCAAATTTTCTTGAACAATGCTAAATCAGGAAATATAAAAGAACAGGGGTGTTTTTTCAAGTCTCTTGGATGCCAACATGGCGAACCATTGTCATAAAGCAAAGTCTGTCAGCGTTTTCAGAAAATACATCAAATTCGGGAATCCTTAAACATATTCTCACTTTTCAGTTCATGTTTTCTTTTTCTATTCATCTTTCTTCAAATACCAATATCTTGATGGATGGGTAAAAACATGCTGAGGAGAAGTAAATAAGTTACCAACATTAATTAAACGATATGAGAGTGGACCATAACTACAATATCGTGAACATATATACACCCTATAGACTTTGCTCAGATTCCAGCATATCATTCTGGCAGTTAACATTGCGAAGACAATGCCCACTAAAATCTTTGTGATGGATAAGCCTTTGAAGAAAGAACGCGTTTGAAGGATGGACGCATTCGTTTATTTATTTGATATTAATTTGCAAAGAATTGTATGGTATTTAAATTGGAGCTTTATACAAGATGTGGGAAAAGTTGACGACGTCTGGCGACCACAAAGCAACCATATGACACTAGAGGAAATCATTCATTGGCACCTAACATTTAAGTTGTTTTTGGCCTATTCAAGAATAAATGGTCCAGAAATTACTAACGAGTCCTTGTTAACCCTATCTAACCTGGGCTTGTTGGGACCTTTCCAGGCCTCGGGGCCATTTCGCCCAAACCCCCTTTCTTTCACCCTAATTATTTTTCTTCTCCATTGAGCTAGGGGGCTGAAACGTACCACACTATACTCATGGGGCAAACTCTACCAGAAAACAATCCGAGATAGCAGCTTGATGACGTCACATGACGTCATTTAAAAAAGGCATTTTTGTCGAGATTTTTCCGTCTGATTTATTTTATTTATGTAATTTCGCCACAAAAACTGCATGATAAATTAATAAATATTAATCTGATGTGAAATAAAAATTTTGCCCATTTTTCCTCGTGGAAATGCAGACATTTTAAAGACAAATGATGAAAACATCAATTTTCTAGTACCCACGTGGCCGCTTTCTTGAATTTACTCATGATCCTCTGCTCATGGGGTCTTCCAAATAGGCTCACGATGACCCCAATTTTATAAACTACAAATTTACGGAGTGTCAGCTCCCAATTTAGTGTCATTCCAGAGATAGCGCCGAAAGTTTGGTAGGGGGCCATAATGCACCCAGGCACAATTTCCTTCCTGTATTCACTGCTCCGTATTCGTAGTCTCGTGAGGCTTGTCCTATAATTGCGAGAAGGTGACCAACAAGATAGTTTCAGCGAATACTTTTACTCTAGATGGAGATTCCGATGGTGATTGAGGTTCCACGTCAAATATTTAAAATTACTCGTTTTAGGAAGCGAAGAGATCGGGAACACACCGTGGAGGATCAGCCAGATTCAAGAAGAATTGTGAAACCAGGTAAAATTGCTTATAAAAACATCTCTACTTTCTTTGATTAGATAATTCCACAGTAAATTTCAGCATAGGTTACTTACATAAATGCAGTTGGTGGCAAATCTAAACTGTTCGCCTTTCATATGCATCGCCCATCTGCGCACATCCGCTTCTCAGCAGCTTTGGCCTCGTGTTGAAAACGAATGTTCGGTTTCAGAACTTTATTTTCCAACATCATAATACTTGACGTCCCAATGCTACAGAAAATTCTCGCGTTTGGAAGGTCCTCAGAATCCCCGACACTGTTTCGTATTCAAAACGAGAGACAATCTCTATACTGAAGGATTTACAGAGTGGAATTCCACCATATCTTACTTGTAAGTAAGAAAATGGCATTTTTTAGATTGCATGGATATAAATTCAGCCTAAAGTTTGGCCGAAACTCGGCATGAACTAATTTAGAGAAAAATATGAAATTTCACGGATAAAAGTTGACGAGGTCATGATTTTGGTGCCATCTTTGGATCTGAGATAGGGAACAAGAAATACAGCGAACGAGCTGACGATACCTACCTAATCTGCTCGTTAATGGAAGCTAATAGAGTCACTGCACCAAATCGTTGTAGATATAAACACCTTATTTGCATAGTGAATACTACAGTAGCCAGGATAATTTGGTGTGGTTTTCGAATTTCGAATTACGTCGATCATGCTAACCTATGACTTTTGTCCCTCAGGTAATTGAACCTCGTGTGTTCTGTCTGTCGGACATTAGTATTGCCTAGACATTTTTTTCGGGGCATTATATTGTCTCGAGTGTAATTTTTCGGGAATAGTACAATTGAGACACACAGAGTCCAGAAACTAAGTAAATATGGCTGATATGGGTATATATCAACCGACAATGAATTGGACTAGCAAATGGTAATATTATGTATTGGCCATTTTGTAGAGTATCACCTGCGCAAAAAATGCCTTGCATCAAATTAATCGATATGTTTATAGGAAAGATTATAGGACAAATGATACTGGTATGGATTTGAGAGGCACGAGATAGCAACCTCGCTATAACGAGATAATGTCGTAGCGATGATACACGCGCTATAATGCGATAAACTCAATATAACGAGATATGAATTTGTTTTAACAGGACAAAGAGAACTATTATTTCGTTATACGGACTTTGTTATGGCAAGAAAATAAAATTCGTTATAAGTAGATGAGAGGCCCCTGTTAGCTATAAAGTTACCCAAAGTCATTATACCGATATAACCAAGTTCTTATATTGATATTTATGATGGGATACATGTAAGTGAAATCGAGTTGGAGTATTGTTGCAACGCGTATGTCTCTTGAGATAACAAATTATTATCTCGTTATATTCAAGTTTATGTTAAAACAACAGCCAGTACATGTTAGTGTACATGTACATGCAACTGCTCATGCGAGGGTACGAGTACGTTTACGTGCAAGTGCAGCAAGTGCACCAGCGAGTGCACGTGCAAGTTTATGTGTAAGTGGACATGTAAGTGCACGTGCAACTGTACATGCAAGTGTATGCGCAACTGTACATGCAAGTGTATACTCAACTGTACACACAAGTGTACATGGAAATGTACATGTAAGTGTACTGAAGTGTACTATATGCAGTGCACAAAGGTTTTCTTTGTTTTAAAAGTTTTTAAATATAAGTTCCAAAATTAGCTATTGCTCGCATCCAAAAAATAGTTATGGCATGTCCATAATGCATGTACATGTTAGTGTACATGTACAAGTACATATAAGTGTACATGTACATTGTAAGTGCATACGCAAATGTACATGCAGTTGTACGTATTAATGTAAGTATAAATGTAAGTGTACATGTAGATGTACATGTTAATCTATATGCAAGTGTACATGCAATTGTACGTATCAATGTAAGTATAAATGTAAGTGTACATGCAGGTGTACCGAAGCGTCTATATGGAGATTGTTTTTATTTTAAGTGTTTTTTTTAATGTTTTAAAATCAGCTATGCTCACAATCCAAAAAATAGTTATATCATGTACATAATGACAGTTAAGTTTCGCGATATTTGTGGGGATGTAACGCACAAACGTGTCTATCGGTGAACCCAAGATAAAAACGATTTATCGCAATACCTGTAACATCTTGGTGAAGTCATCAAACTGAATTCAAGGTTACATTTTCAATATCGAACAAATTCTGCGATTCAAGATATAAGAGATAGTTCCACCTGGAGCTGAATACTGAAACTGTTCACCAGTTTTAGATCATGCTTTTCTGAGGACATATTGTTGATAATATTGAGCATTGAACTGAGGGGAATTGATCTTGATTAAATTTTCCAAGATTAGCCTTGTCCACCCATATTTCTCACTCCATAGGCACGTACCTGAAAAATCCTATTCACAGCATGCCCGGGTAATATTTGCCATTATAGGACAATTATCCCCGACCATTTCTGTCCACCCGAACTTTATCACCTGTGGAGCAGGTCAGTAGGACAACATACTCTTTGGGTGATAAGCTACGACATCACATTGGAATGTGGCACATTAACACCTGCCAGCTCAGATTTTTTTGGATAAAATGCTTGAAAAACTTGCAGTGGACGAGACAAAAAGAAAGTTTTGTAATGAATTCATCGTGTAGAATTTTCTAATGAGAAGAGGGTATTGAGAGGTCTCCGTCCGAGAGACGGGCCTCTTGATTTATGTGTGTCCAGAGATTTAAACGACAACTGACGTTAATTTTTGATATCACATAACTAGCATTGTCTTCAGGTGATACAGCAATCGACTCCGTTGTTGTTTCTTTGCTTTACAGAAGACCAGAATTTGATCAACGAGGGCAACTCCAATGCCATTTACGTCAACAATGAGGACACTTTCAGCTGTCCTCCGCTAACTGTAGCCGTGTCAGAACTTATAAAATATGTGCAGAATAAGCTACAAAATCCAGATGGTCTGGAAAATGAGTTCATGGTAAGTTGTGAATTAAACGCAATATATAAAGGTGGTGGATAGTGACAAGAAGTCCTGATCCCAAAGATCAATATTCTCAATGTATATTTAAAACATAACAATAATAAAATATGATCAGTAATAGGACATCATCCAGTAGTGAAAGACGTAGAGTGTGACTGGGATACAACAACACCATAACGTACAAGCGTCACTGTTTGTCTTTGTGATAGGTTTGGGTACAATGAAATGGGAACACAATATGTGGGATCATATATGGGTTATGATCGGGTTACGCCGTTCTATAGACCCGCCACCGTTGTATGTTGTCGATTACATATAGTGTTCTTGATTAACAGACGCCATTTCATCTAATGCTCATTCACGCGGATGTAACTTCCCGTGAAACCTCGTTGGGTTATGAATACAGGAGCTGGTGTCCATAGGGATATTGTTCTAGTTATAGTTTGTTCAACTGTTACACTCCAAGAATTGTCGGTTTTTCACGTTTTGACGATTTTTAATTGATTTATTTTCGGTGGTTCTTGAAATACCAAATGTCTTTTAGTGGGTTTAAAGCCTAATATTATTTTTTTTGATGGGGGGGGGGGGAGTATTCTTTACATCGGGGGCTTCAAAGGCCCTGCATATTTTATCATTCATGCGTACATTTGAAGTAAATATAATTTTCCCCTTTTACTTATATACTTCTGCTTTCAATAATACCGAAATTGTTTCTCTACCGGCGATAATATTCGATCCTTTCAAAGAACCCATCAAAAACCAATACATCGTTTTTCAAAGTAATCATATCTTTAAAAATCAATGAAACATCAAGAAAAATAACTATTCTAGAAATGTAGAATGCCACTCAAAAAAGAAATCATCTTTGTCATGCTCTTTCAACGCTACTTATCTATACCTCATCTTCCAAGTCAAAAGGACAACTTTTGACGAAAATCTCTACTCATATATAACAAAAATTACAATTATATGCTCATATCTATTTCAGTCAATTCCGGGAGGATTGAGATGTAAAACCGACATAGCTACTCGACCAGAAAACATCGGCAAATGCAGATACAAAAGCATCTACCCATGTAAGCTGTCCTCCGTTAACACGCATTTATGTATCATCAAGCAGTATATCCACGCCTTTATGCTTAGGCATTCTTATGCAACCGTGAGTCTCTCAACATATGACTGTATGCACAATTAAACCAAGTGCAAGTGTGAAATTCTAACACGCTCTCACAAGCAAAACACGAAAATGCGAGCATATTTTCAATGTTTAAGCCAGTATTTCAGACTTCAGATTTGTTCTGAATAAGAACTTGCATTCTATTAATTATCCCTAGTTCAGGCCGTTCTTCTGTCTGGTAGTCTCTAAGTTTATCATTTTCTATCAGATGATTTGATAGGGCTATTGTATCATCGCCCTGAAGTACTTGTATCGAATACCGCTGATCAGTCGGTTCTGGGGGTCGTGTGGTCAGGACATTTAAGATGTCAACATGAACATCTGCAATAAAAGCTTGGCTGGGATACAAATTATCACGGAGATCAGTTTTGGATCTCGATATATGAAAATGAATCCCGCCATTCGATAAACATCGTTTCAATGTCAGATTTCATGATTACCACTTGCACCATATTTGAGCAATCACAGAACACTGTCATTTACCATAATTGACTGCTCAACTTTTCTGTATTGTGTTGCAGATGATCACACACGTGTCATCATGGAGCCGAGAGATAGTGACCCATCCGACTTCATCAATGCCGATTACATTAATGTATGTTGGGTTGTATATTAAGCCTCAGTTACGCTAGATTTAGGTGTGGGGACAATACTCAGTGACCCAATAGATTTCATAATAACTTGACCCCCGCCGAAGCCACGGTCTCCGAGAGGGGGCTTGGATACTGTGCGTTCGTTTTAATTTCGTAGATATGTAATTCCGTGGACTCTTTGGTATCCGATCTATATCTGGAAAATGATTAACAAATCCATTTCAAACTTGGGGACAAGGGTGATGCTGCTGAAAGGCAGGTCTAGTAGGTCTATTGATTTTAAGCCATATTTTTAATCTAATATGGAAATCATTTTGAATTTCCGACCACCAATGTGGTGTTCGACCAATATCGCGACAATGATCTAATTGATAAATATCAACCGTTCATACTCGGAGACTCATGAAACTCGATAATGGACAAATGAGTCTATGACAAGTGAGTGGTATCATGAGCTATTCATTTTGCATTTTCAAGGCGGGAGTCAGATCCGACATACAATATCCAGCCGTCGTCCATATAATCATTTCTGCATCAATAATCGAAATACCTATTTCATATGACAATTAACATCAAATCCATATGTATATGAAACATGGCAGTATGACTAACGTCACAGGACCTACGAAGTAAGGCAAAAGCATTAGGACTCCGACGCGAGCTGAACTCTTGGAAACATTTATGTTTCATCGTATAATTCTACCGTCAGTCATTGTGTTTTACCCTTGAATATTATTCTATGTTGCAGGGGTATGTCAAACAGAAAGAATACATCGCTTCGCAGGGTAATTCCAGTTATTTTCAAATTTCCAATTTATGCCGTCCATAGGCTAACCCTCAATTTATTGTAGGATATTTTGCTTTACCGGTATTATTTCCTTGGATCCTATTAATCTTTCCGCGCCTCACTGTGCAAAAGGCAGTTCACAATAATTATAGAAATAAAATCGATCACCCGCTAATTTGCACGATGCCGTGTTACACAATTCTGTCACCAAATAGTTTCAGCTGAATAGACTAGCAGATATGGAACAATAACTGCATAGCATTGAGCATTATCACATTTCAGAGTAAATTGCAAGGATTTAATTATTTGATTACCCTATATCAGACCGTGCGACAACTCTCCGCGCACACGAGCGCATGAAATCGCAAGCAACAGGATATTAGAATGCGTTTAAATGAATATCTCGAAAATCGTCCCATGTGCGGGGAAGTGGAAACAGGAGATTTTGTCGCAGGCAACAGGATCTACAGTTTCAGCGTGTTCAATATTTGGCGACAGAATCTCCGGATAATTTTGCGCCGGCGACAGAAGTTGCTCGTGTGAGGTGAACGAGAAATTTTTTATCCTGTTGCCGCAAACTTCAGCCAATCAAAAGCGAGGTGGATACCATGTGATGATACATGAGTGGTCAGTCATGTGACAGCATTTTACCACTGTTTCGCAAGGTCAGCTCATGCAGAGTTGCAACACTGTCGCCTCGTGTGCGGGCAAAGCAGAGCAAGGATCCAAAAACACCGGCGTCCAAATATCTTGTTGCTTGCGATTTCATGCGCTCGTGTGCGCCGGGATTTACCAGTTGAGATTTCTCGTGTACCAATGCTGTCGAGGACGCGAGTATCCATATACCAACGCAGGCGAGGACGCCCGTGCAACACCTCCAGGAAAGAAACTGTTTCAGACGAATGTGTGTGCGCGCGCGAGTTTGTGTGCGCGAGTACCGCCACTGGGACAAGTTGTGTGAGGGAAATTGCGTATTTGTGGATAAAAATAAGAAATAAACTATCTCCGGAAGCTATATATTTCACATCAACAGGAACGTCAGAATGCCAGCTAAGTATTTCATGCAGTTAACTGTTCTTCGCGATAAAAGAATCAACGCTGCAAGTCCGAGTCACGATGTTTTTACGTTGTTCAACGTCGATGTATGCCGGTCTTCCTTTCCGATGGTTGATCAACGAGTGAAAATATTTAATTTCGAGACGAAATAACAGCCTGTACACCCACGCAAAAGTCTGGTATAAATGTTATTGAAATCAAAATTAACCATGTACAGTAAATTTCTAAGCACACTTATATTTCGTAATACACAATGGAAACATTTTACATCCCCAGATTGACAGCACCGCCCAATGCATAAACGTATAATCAATTCTTTATGCACGAATAGGTAGTGTTTCTCACATAGTAGCAATGAGCTCCCTGGCAGGTTCATATCAGGAGGCAGTGTGCTTCTCTGACCATGTGGGTTATTATATAATTGAGCGACTTTGGGTACTAGGATAACAACTGCAGCAATAGATCAAAATGTCGCATCTGCACAAAGCTTGGCAGAATAATCACACCAAGCTGTAGGTATACAATATATATTTCAGGGCCTATGAACAAAGTTCCCGGAGTTACCGATTTGTGGAAAATGATTTGGCAACAAAACAGCGACGTCGTTGTCATGCTAACTAGATTACAAGAAGCTGCGAAGGTAAGTATTTTGTCAGGGATGCACTGATCATAAACGTGCATTGGCTCGTGTCCATGTCAAGGGATGGAGTGAAAAACCAAGATGGGGAAAGGAAAGTAGAAAGATACTGTCTAAATGAGTCTTGTGGAATTGGTATGCGAAATGTTCAACGACAATGCATACATGTTACAATCAAGCTGATAAATGAACATCTGGTCAATTGTTTAAACCAGACGGCTCTGAGAGAAAATATTCATACATTTCACTTTCGTTTTCAGAAGAAATGCGAGAAATATTGGCCGGACGAAGGTACAGAGATCTATGGATTTATCTCCGTGGAACTATTGGCCACTCACGAGTTCGACGACTTCTGTGTCAGGACTTTACAAGCGCGGGCTGTAAGTTCTGATCACAAAGTTACAGCAGGATGTCAACCGGGGACAATCAAATCAGCTTCGTCATCTTACCATTTACTAGCGCATGGTCAATTAGTGTTACCGGTGTCTATATTTATCCATTTTTCCTTTCCTCCTCGTTTGAACCTAGTTCGCTTGTATGTACATCCCAGATGGAGAAGCCATGGTTGATGGTCACTTTCCTCAATCGCGGTTACATGTTTCTAATTTGTTGTCATTGGTAAGCTTATAAATTTGTTGATTTTCTAATTATAAGTCGAAGGGTCTCTGAAGTATTGAAATCTGCACCCTCAGTAACTTTACCATGGTCAATAAGACATTTGCACATTTCTTAACATTGCAAATGCTGTATTAATTTATTCACAAGATTTACATGCGATGGTTTCTGTTTGCAAATGCCTATTTAACTCCGATACAATAACATCTTCAAAGTTGTTTGGATTTTTAGTATTTTGAAAACCACAATGATAATTATTTTCCGGGTTTTGCAGCATAGCCAAAGTTAAAGCATTACCCGGTGCCTAACCTCGACCCGACGTCACGTGAGCAATGGCGTCGCTTCGCGCCTTTCGTGGCTAAAGAGCTCTATCTCGGGTCTGTCCTGATTGTTGGTTTGGTTATAGAAATCCCCAGTACATCGAGTGATATTTTTCAGTTTTGAAATATCTGATTGGTCAGTTCAAAATTCAAAAAGGTTATCCGGTATTTGTAAAGGCTATTCGGTATTTGTAAAAGTTATCCGGTATTTTAAACAGTTTGTGTAGAAACGCGGAAAAACATCCAGTCAGTCACGGTGTTTTCAATTGCGAGTAACGCACTGGTCAGATCTGGTAGTCAATGTTCGAATTAGTGTGAAACTATCGAACCAATTCGTGTGATGTTGAATAAAATCTCTAACGAATGTTAACTTGCAAAACAGCCGTGGTCTTTTAGCGCGTCTCCCCGAGTCAGTAGCCCTTACAATGATACATCGAAATATGCGTGACAACGATATCTGTAGATCTGGGTTACCTCTCCGGGTTCTTATTAATGACAAGCAAGCAAACCGTGGCATGGGATTCTATGGCAATAGTTCAAATACGATTGTCGGTTTGAATTCATAGTTTGACCAAAATTTAAGCGTCAGATTCGACATTCAATATTCAGTCGTCGTCCACAAAAGATTTTTCCGCGTTAATAATGGAAGAAACCTTATTTTGTAGGACAGTTAGCAGCAATTCCAAATACGCATAAAACGAAAATTGAAAATAATAGCGGTAAACAATTGTTTTAGATATGTCTTTTTTCGATGCCCAATATTTATCCAATGGAATTTCCGAATCGTTAAACCTTCTGTTAATTTGTAGGATGGTAAAGTTCGCACAATAAAGCAGTTTCATTTCAAAGAATGGGGAGACCACGATGCTCCTAGTGATACCACAGGTATCGTACTGCTCCGTGAAAAGGTGCACGAGGCCAAAGACGAGACGAAAGGGCCTATCATCGTACATTGCAGGTTTGAAATATATAATATTAACTCGTGTTTCGTACTACATGTATATAGAAGATAATTTAGTATGACATTTGAAACAATTTATATATATGAAACAATTTTTGAGACAAAGAATAATTAGAATTAGAAGAAGATAAATCATTGTCCAAAATACTGTTCAATACTGCTCAAACATATGAGGGTATGTGTTACAGGAAATCTGAATAATCACCAGCTAATTTCTTACAAGAAACGATGTTATAATTAATTGTTAACAACAATGTCGTACAAGATCACAAAACCACCTCTTTACGCTTCGTTCATATTGTTTAAAGCGCCGGGGTCGGCAGAACTGGAACCTTCATCGCATTGGACATTTTGCTCAAGAAGGCTGATCGCGAGGGAGAAGTTGATATCCGCCATTGTGTGAATGACCTCCGTAAACAGAGACCCAACATGATTCAGTCAAAGGTAGGATAACCAGCCAATATGGTTCAGACAAATGTAGGATAACCAGAGAATACGGTTCAGACAAATGTAGGATAACCAGCCAATGTGGTTCAGACAAACGTAGGATAACCAACCAATATAATTCAAAGAAATATAGGATAACCAGCCAATATGGTTCAGAAAAGGGTAGGATAACCAGCTAATATGGTTCACACAAAGGTAGAATAACCTGCCAATGTGGTTCAGACAATGGCAGGATAACCATCCAATATGGTTGACACATATGTAGGATAACCAACCAAAATGATTCAGACAAAGTTAGGATAACCAGCCAACATGGTTCAGCCAAAGGTAAGATAACCAGTCAATATGGTTCAGACAAATGTAGGATTACCAGCCAATATGGTTCAGACAATGGTAGGATAACCAGTCACTATAGTTCAGACAAAGGTAGAATAAACAGCCAATATGGTTGAGTGAAATATAGGATAACCAGCCAGTGTGGTTCAGACAAAGGTAGGATAACCAGCTAATATGGTTCACACAAATATAGGATAACCAGCCAATATGGTTCAGTCAAAGGTAGGATAACCAGCCAATATGGTTCAGACAATGGTAGGATAACCAGGCAATATGGTTCACACATAGGTAGGATAACCAACCAGTATGATTCAGACAATGGTAGAATAACCAACCAATATGGTTCACACAAAGGTAGGATAACCATCCAATATGATTCATACAAAGGTAGGATAACCAGTCAATATGGTTCATACAAAGGTAGGATAACCAGTCAATATGGTTCATACAAAGGTAGGATAACCATCCAATATGATTCATACAAAGGTAGGATAACCAGTCAATATGGTTCATACAAAGGTAGGATAACCATCCAATATGGTTCACACAAAGGTAGGATAACCATCCAATATGATTCATACAAAGGTAGGATAACCAGTCAATATGGTTCACACAAAGGTAGGATAACCAGTCAATATGGTTCAGACAAATGTAGGATAACCAGTCAACATGGTTCAGCCAAAGGTAAGATAACCAGTCACTATAGTTCAGACAAATGTAGAATAAACAGCCAATATGGTTGAGTGAAATATAGGATAACCAGCCAGTGTGGTTCAGACAAAG
>JAVTVY010037365.1:0-15633 GCA_036873755.1 Hanleya hanleyi
GGAGCTGTGATAACAGATCAGCTCAAACAACTCATATGATGTTAATGGATCCAAATAATATAATATTCATATGTAAATATTACTATTACCAGGTGCTGATTAAAGAATTGAGTGTAGACCTATCATCATCAAATACGTCTACTTACTCCCAAACTTTTTTTACTCTGGAAGATTTATTTAACAATCACAAAACGTTTCTCAGGGAAAGAGGTATTTGTCTTCCAACCAATCATAACGACATACCAAAAGTATACTGGACTCCCAAAATGCATAAATCACCATACAAAGCTAGATTCATAGCTGGTTCTAGAAGCTGCACCACCAAGCTTCTTTCAACCCTATTGACGAGGGCCCTTCAGGACGTAAAAGCATTTTGGGAAAGCTATTGCGCCACTATTTCTAAAAAACTCTGGCGTTGAATGTATGTGGATATTAAAAAACTCAAAATGTCTTACGGAGGAACTTGATGCTAAAGGTCACATACCGTAAGACATGTATCCACATGGGATTTCTCGACTCTCTATACTACAATCCCTCATCAAGACCTTATTGAGCGTCTAAGTGCGTGTAGTATCTGTGTTCAAGAAAACTGATCGTAGATATAGTAATGTCAAGAAGCCATAAAGCATTCTTTAAGCTCTACTACATACAAGAGATATCACTCATGGGATGTTTCTTTGTTTATAGAGTTGCTTGAATTTCTCATTAAAAATATCTATGTGAAATTTGGCAACACAACATATCAACAGCATATAGGTATTCCAATGGGTACTAATTGCGCACCCCTGTTGGCTGACCTGTATCTGTTCTCTTATGAATATGACTATATGCAGGCGCTTTCAAAAACCGATCTATTCAAAGCCCGTTCCTTCTCATTCACCAAACGCTATATAGACGATCTTCTCGCTGTGAATAATCGCTATATAAATGACGCAGTGAAGGATATATATCCACCTTCACTGGATTTGAAGGAAACTACAGATAGCCCTACAGGCACATCATATTTAGATCTATATCTCTACAAACATGAAGCGGGCATTCTCTCTCGTCGACTTTATGACAGAAGAGATTACAATTTCGACATCGTAAACTATCCCTTTCTGGACAGTAATATTCCAGTGGGACCTGCATATGGCGTATACATATCTCGCCTAGTAGCATTTGCTAGATCCTGTGTTAATTGTGACGATTTCAATCAACGTTACAAAACATTGTTGCAGAAACTTATAAAACAGGGCTATTCCTCCAAGCGCCTCCACTCAAAGTTTCTCAAATTTGGCGATACATATCGCATGCTGATAGCAAAATACGAACGTAGCGTGCAAGATCTATGGCGTTACGTTTCGTAACTTGTGTCTAATTCCGCTTAACCCGGGGCTAGGGGCCGCGATCCTACTTCAAGATCCTCATGGTGCGCATATGATCAGTCACAATCAAAGCGTGACTGAGATACACCATTCTCTAGATAACGACCGTAGAACGATTATTATGGATTAAGAATACTGATCACCGATACGGATTTTATATTTTTTGGAACATCATGATGTCTTGTCGGCATCATTGAAAACTGTTGACCGCTTCTCTCTTGCAGGAAACTAGCCTATGTTTATGTATACTATGATTGTCCTTTTTGAATTTGGTGCTAATACTGTTATATGGATATGGAATAGGTCTTTGGATTATGGACGCGGATATTCTTTAATGGACGACGGCTCAATTATGAATGACGGACTAGACGCTTGTATTATCATGGACGTGTACTGTCTTGATAAATTTCCAGTCATAAATGTTGGAAAAAAACAATAGTGTGTGTGATATACTGAATATTGAAGGAGTTGTTAGGCGTAGATCTCCTTAAGTTCGACTCCTACATATCTAACCTGTGTAAGATACCTGGTCAGAAATTAAATGTTTTCGCCAGGTTTAGCTATGTTTTATCTACCAATACAAAGCTTCTCATTTACAAATGTTTTATTCGTTCGAATTTTAGTTATTTTCCTTTGATGTGGCACTTCTGCACTAAATAATGTAATATAAAAATGAAAAAACGGTTTGTTTACTGACGACTTACTGTACTAGTCACATCTTCCCTCCTTAGAATTAAGTAGACTTAAATCTGTAGCAACATAAGTTTTCAAAATTTCACACGGAAACTCACGAAATGTCTTAATAACTAGAGATACTGAAACGGAAATGTTTTTATTCTCTTAAATGAGATAATGCCTTATGTGTACCACGGGTCCGAACTACTACATATGCATGGCAACAAGTCCTGTAGATCCCAGGCCATACAGATCTGGATTGGTCTGCTAAAAGAATTCAAGACGGTTGAGAATTCCAAATACTTCCACAGACTAGCTGGTGTGACCATAGCTGCAATTGTGCCATGTGTACGGGCTCTGCTTCTTAATTATATGTACAAGTGTTTATCGTTTCTAGTCTTTCTCTCACATATAATAATTTTAATTGTTTTAATCAGATATTCCTAATTGTACACAAGCAAATTCTTAATCGCACACGTGTTTATCGTCTCGTTTTAAATGTACTAATTTTAAATTTTGAATTGTATATAATCAAATATAATTTATTATCTGCCTGTAAATTCTAAATCACATGTTCACAAATGTTTATCATTTCTAGTCTTGTTCTCACATTCCCTAGTTTTAAACTGTATAATCGGATTAAGAAATAATGTTTTCATAGGCGTACTCAATGGTAATTTTTCCTACGGTTGGTGTGGAAAATTTTATATTTCAGCAAGGGCGAAGCCCGCGCCCTAAAATTCATAAACTTTCTCATATTAACCGTGCGTAAAATAACCATTGAGCACGCCTATGAACATATTATTTTTATTCTATTGCACTACTCAAATTGATTGTCAATAAAGATTATAATGAGAGGTCGAAAACATATTTTATACTTTGACAACCTTTCTCCCCTTTGTTGAAAAAACTCTTCCTCACACAATCGTGCTACAACACTCAATAATTGCACGGTAAGCATGTTGTTATGGACACTAGTGTTATAGAATATAAACTAGCAGATGCTCGTAAATTCTTAATTCACGTTTATAATTTCTAACATCGTTCCTACATGTACTAATTTTGTATCGCGTTTAATCATATGTAAAATTCATAGCTTGGTATATAACTCACCTCATGCAAATAATTATATTAGAAATTGTGCTGTCTGTTTACTCAATTTTTTTTATAATTTTATTGTTCACGTTTTCTTTGTTTTGTCGGTAAAATAGTTCACTTAGAGCTAATGTTTATCATGTTATAAAACCTGACCACCGACATTAAATAAAACTTTCACGACGGATCGAACAAGAAAAAGAGATGCAACATAATTCTAAGGTGAATTATGTTATTTACTGGTTGATAAGGACAAGCTGAGAAATTTACAGTTGTACAATCCTCCATCAGACATCATCTGGACTGCATCCCCGTATATACAAGTATATTAAAGACATGAAGATGCTGGACTAGGAACACCAATTATTCACTGTCATAAAATATGTGTGAGATATATGACCACAATCGAGGTTCAGCGAAGTCATTTAACATTTTCCTTTTGTAATAACTACTTTTCGTCAATATCTCTGCAAATTTGTGGAAAATGATAAAAGGTTCCTGTGATATTTTTACATATTTCGATTACAGATCTATTTGACGTCAGTCACCTCCTTTGCAACAGCGCTATTTTCGGAGACGCACATGCACCGTGGCAGACAAAATGCTGCCCCAGTAACATCGTCTGGCTATGTTTTCGAGTGTGTACCCTGATCGTTCAAGCCTACTTTTACACCCTTTTATGATGCAATAAATCGGTTCAATCGAAATGATTAGTAAAGCAGCTTGCATATGCAAAATGCTCAATCTTTCAGGAAAGTACGTCTTCATAGCTCCGTCGGAGCTAAATCACATTGTGTCGATGATTCACACTCTATCCACTACAATAAATTTTAATATGTATAGGGCTCCTTCACTTGCTCCTAAGTGTTGAGGGTAAATGTTGTGACCAAGAGAGCAGAATTTCCCAAAATATCGACATTTATGTCTAAACATTTGTGTTATTTTGTTCCCCAGAATCGGAGTATTTCATTGGTGAATGATTCCCTCTACTCGAGAACTACCGTCAATAAAATATTACTTTCGAATTTATTCTGAGATTTTAGGTACGAAATTGTCTATTTCGCTTATCCCGAAGCTTGGTGGTGTGTTAACATCTTGTAATACAAGCTCTGCATGATGTGCATATGAACAGTCACAATCAAAGCGTGACTGGGATACCATATGCAAGAAAATGACTTGGAAATTCATTCCAAAAAACTATTTGACAGATAGAAAGATAAGTATCACTAAAAACTATTAATATCTTCTCCCCTACAGGCTTGGATATATAATTTTGTATCAGTGAAGAAACCGTGAGAAAAAACGCGTATGACGTAAATACAATACTCCAGTACGCCATGCTCCAGATGATGTATTATCCTGTGAAAAAGTACTTTATTCTCAGGCAGAATTCAGCAATCAAAGAGTTTCTGTCCAATCCGATCATTATTATTAATGAGGCAGATAAAGGTAATGACGTAGTGGTAATGGATGAGGAGAATTACAACGACAAGATCGTGGAAATGTTGAATGATAAAGATACAAAGAAATTGAAGAGTAGACTTATTCGAAAAATATAGGAAATAGAAATCAATTCGATTCCAAAAATAGCTACTTGTATGGTCTCCGTAAAATTCATGTCAGTAGAAATACAAAAGTGTTATAAAAGAGCAAAATTCGGAATATAATGTGCTCTCTCGGCCTCTGGATATCAAATTTGGACTTTGGGTAGCAAATTTGGACCCATATAATTTGCTGGTCCCGTATCCACTGGTCTCACGCAAAGGATTAGGCATATAACTGATATCTTGCTAAGAAATTTTCCAAAGCACTTTGAAAGGTATGTGGATGAAGATTTTGATTTTTGAATAATCTGTCGATTGATAATAAAATGATCGTTTTCGAAGTTCACAGCCTATACATTTTTTACCATTCAATTCAATATTTTATTAACGTCTCGACCCCTGATGTACAGGGGCCACTCTACATCGATTCATGGGATACCCATCCAAGTAAAATAGTATACACACACATATGGAAGATCCGATTGTCAGGCTATACAATAGAAGGTTACCCATACATGATATACAGCAGTTTGCCACATGATTTGGGATTAGTAGCTGCGGACTACTGGCTCGTTAAGACATCTAGATACTCTCCATGGGCGATTGTCTAAAGATTCTACTTTAAATGGCATAAACCTTATTCTGAACAATACTTCATTTTGTTTCAATAAAACTCACTACATGTGCTTGCAGGCTTTCGGGAGTGTCAAAAATGGTCTCTGTATATGCAACCCGAGTTCTGGGGTCTTCAGAAATAACCGTTGAAGTTGAATTAACATAAGGAGAAAACTTTGGCATTGAATATATCTTGATGATTGCATGATTTTCTGGGCTTTTGCAAACAAACCTCTCGAGTCTTTACATACAGTTTCAATTTCTTTACTTCCACACATATATAGTTTACTATGGAACAAAATAACAGCGAGATACCATTTTTATTTATTCTCGTTATCAAATCTCCCTCAGTACCTCTTTCAATATATATATATATATATATATATATATATAGTATCTGTAAATATATAACGTACCAACCATTTGGACAGTTTTGTGAATTTCCTGCTTCGATATATATATATATATATATATATCTTTTCGAAGATCTGTCTTGTGTAATGTCAACAAGATTCCAATTTGTTACATCAATACAGGTTTGTGTGAAAATGAAATAATGTATTAACTTGTATTGCTAGCACAAGGTTTTGCTGGATATAGAGTATTTCTGTATGAATGTTATAGTCTGCCGATGTATCAGCTATGGTCGGATAAAAGACGACAGATACACGTGTTAATTATAACTATACAGAGTTTAATGACACGAAGAAAGTCATTTTCTAACGAACATCCCAGACATTTTACAGATTGTTTACAAAAGGGGGAATATGGCATATATACAGATGATCAAGCAATAGCACGATGACAACTACATAGTGAGATCAGGATGCGGACCCAGAAAAGTCTGGTTATTTGCAAATTACCACGCCTCTTCTGGATATTGGCCATAGAATTTCTCGATCGTTTCGATATAAAATTATACAGATTTCAGAAGGGGGAAGATGAGCTTTGGATAGTCAGGATTTAACTGACAGAACACAAAACTTAAGAATCAACAAGGATTAAAGAACAAACGACAGATACAAATCTAACCCCCAACCATTTGCATTTGAACGGCATGATGCCACTGCACCTCCTATCGAACATCTTTCTGTGGGTCTTGCAAAGTGCCGGCTTTCCTGTGGCAAATTGTCTCGAGAAAGAGAGCCCGGAATTTATCATTCTTCAAAACATAGACGAAAAAGTTTACGGTGGAATTAATCATGTCTAACACACGGAATATGGCATGGATTATCCTCCAAAGATTTCGATTATTGCTCTCTCTGGTGTAGTTAGGTAGAAAGTTGGAAAGGAGAGAATGGACAAATCCTGGCGCGATAAGGACCAGGAATATAATGGCTATAGCTACGAGCATTCGGGTAATCTTTATTTGCTCTTTGTCACGTCTGTGAGTGTCGCTCGCCTGGAGACCAGCCATTGATTTACGGGAACGCGCCAGTATCACAATGATACAGATATTCAGAAGGAGAACGACGAAAACTGGAATGAAACGAAGAGTGACCAAAAGAAAGTAGATGTGGGCTTTGAAGAAGTCAGGGTTTGAGTGAAAGATTCCAGTCTTTTCATAAAGGAGTACGGATTTGTTAGTGCCTCCATCCACAGAGGCCGTATGCACAGTATGAAACATATTTGGTAATATCAAAGTTGTGATCGATATATAAATACCTACGATAATTTTGATCGGATGGCGACTTAAAAGACCAATTTTGGCCGTCAATGGAAATTTAACTGCAATAAAGCGTTCAATGGACAAAACGAGTATGAAGACATTCGATATACGGCCTGACGCGATCCCAAACCAGAATTCCATAAATGGCACACGCACTGATGCCAAAGTTTGTACATACAATTGCTCATTAAAATAATTAACCAAATTCAAACTCCAATGTAATATAGTTGTGAGCAAGAACCAAAGATCACTGATGCTTAAAGCAATTAGATAATAATTTGTGGAATTGCGCATGCTTTTTCTTGTCAGAATAAAAATATTGAGAACATTACAAACACATCCAAGAGTGGCTATAATCGGAGTCGGAATGTCATTGACAATTAAAATGACGGTATTCGCAGTCTCTGTAGATATTAGTTCTTCAGGCTGGGGCTTTTTCTTTTGCTCAATGATCTCCGAGGCATTTTGACAAACGGTCGTGTTGTAATCAGTTATGAATACATCTGATGCATTACAACAGAAAGCAAGGTGAATGGGGTTAAGGTTGGTGAAATTATCAGTTTCGCCGACCGCTCGTGTCTGGTGTTTCATCATTTCAGTTACAGATATCGTCCCCTCGGTATCTATCGTCTTTGAATGATCTGGATTCGTGGACTGAAGAAGAGCTGACATGTCTGCTATCTCTCCATGTGACAGGACCAAGCTTACGATGGTGATGAACCACTTCATCGTGCACAAGGCTGGTTGAAACTGGAAGAAATCCTGGATCGGTCTTCCTGAAAAGGAAGACATCAAAGACTGTTGTAGATGTTCATTGAGCCCAAAGTTTACAGCGGAATGTCGGAAAATCAAAAGAAAACTATTAACGTAATATTTCACAGTTTTGTTTTGTGGTTTACTATTTCCCAAATTAAAAAAAATTCAATTCTTGATTGTCAGTTTTTCTATTTTGGGGATTGGCATCACGTGATAGGAGAGTGAACTGACTTCTCCACTGAGCAATCTTCGTATATCAACCCAACTGTCGTCTTTATGCCTTTCCGAAATGTGTTGCGGACATCTCTGAATTCATCAGAAATGACATGTAAAACAACAATATGATCTTAACTTTAAAAATATACTGCATGCTTTAGTTGGGATTTGTATCGCTCGGTATCCTGAGAGAATTGGGATGTTCCCATTATATATTGCATGAAGAAATGCTCTTGAGTGACAAGTAAGACTTCAATTCTCGAGAACGATGCCAGCCCAAATATACTGATATTCAATCTGGGACAAACAATACCTCAAACTTAATAGCGTTCTTCTCTGCCCAATCAAAACTGCCAAAAAATTAGTAAAACTGGTTATAACGAGAGATCCTGACGGATCTTGGCGCCCACCATTGTCCGATAATTGTAAGCTAATGACTAGAGGATCTTTTTGTCCATTGTTAGTAAGAACAAACGATTGCTTTGTAATTTTGTTTACAGAATTTCGAATCTGAGCGAAAAAGATCGAAAAAGGCACACTGAAAAACACCAAGATATAATCTAAGCTTCAGGAGTTTCAAGATTTCTAGAAACTGTACTTATGTCGGTTGGTATAATACAAGAGAAATGAGCAAAGTTAGTCTGAAAGTGAATGTACATGTACGGAGGATCCTTCGCCTTCGTTTTGTAGTATTTTTTTATTTATTTTTTTGCACGTGTCATCATTGGGTACTGGAAGCGAAGACCAATCTCTTTGACACTTTGGCATGAGCTATGAAACATACTTAAGATTTTATAATTAGGAACGAATGCTAATTCTGTTCTGTTTACTGGGCTAGTTTGAGATATCTCTTTTAAGATACCATGCTCCAAAATAGTAAGATGGTACAATACTTAATACTGAAGGGATCCGGTCCGCGCAGTAATGTTGAAACTTCGAAAGTGCCTGAATCCTGATTATCTCCCTTGGATCGAAACATGCAGTAGTCTACAGTTGTCGAGTTGTGACGTGGAGTCACAAGAGTGACGTCCCTTCATGTAGCCGACCCGCCGGCAGACGAAAGGGTGGAGCAGTTCACTTGCTACTGCATGGACTAAAGAAAACTGATTTAAAATTTGACGAAATACATTTTAATTCCGAATTATTTGAACTCGATATGGAAGGTGAAGGTATGGATATTCTCTATAGTCAATATATAGAATATGCCCCACCGTTTGATCCGCCGACTCTTGTGATGCAACGGCACAACTCCAGAATACAGTATTAATTTGAAGCGTAACTTGGATTTTCGAATTGCGGCCATATTGGATTTTCGATTCGGACCGAAAAAGGTATCTTGCATAACTAGATGCTAAGGGGAACCTGTATACCAAATTTGAGAAAGATTCAATGAGTACTTTCATGCGAAAAAGATCGAAAAAGGCACACTGAAAAACACCAAGATATAATCTAAGCTTCAGGAGTTTCAAGATTTCTAGAAACTGTACTTATGTCGGTTGGTATAATACAAGAGAAATGAGCAAAGTTAGTCTGAAAGTGAATGTACATGTACGGAGGATCCTTCGCCTTCGTTTTGTAGTATTTTTATAATTTATTTTTTGCACGTGTCATCATTGGGTACTGGAAGCGAAGACCAATCTCTTTGACACTTTGGCATGAGCTATGAAACATACTTAAGATTTTATAATTAGGAACGAATGCTAATTCTGTTCTGTTTACTGGGCTAGTTTGAGATATCTCTTTTAAGATACCATGCTCCAAAATAGTAAGATGGTACAATACTTAATACTGAAGGGATCCGGTCCGCGCAGTAATGTTGAAACTTCGAAAGTGCCTGAATCCTGATTATCTCTCTTGGGTCGAAACATGCAGTAGTCTACAGTTGTCGAGTTGTGACGTGGAGTCACAACAGTGACATCCCTTCATGTAGCCGACCCGCCGGCAGACGAAAGGGTGGAGCAGTTCACTTGCTACTGCATGGACTAAAGAAAACTGATTTAAAATTTGACGAAATACATTTTAATTCCGAATTATTTGAACTCGATATGGAAGGTGAAGGTATGGATATTCTCTATAGTCAATATATAGAATATGCCCCACCGTTTGATCCGCCGACTCTTGTGATGCAACGGCACAACTCCAGAATACAGTATTAATTTGAAGCGTAACTTGGATTTTCGAATTGCGGCCATATTGGATTTTCGATTCGGACCGAAAAAGGTATCTTGCATAACTAGATGCTAAGGGGAACCTGTATACCAAATTTGAGAAAGATTCATGCAGTACTTCATGAGAAATCACGATAACAAAGTTGTATGCGAAAATCCAAGATGGCCGCCTGTTGGGCATATTGGATTTCGAATCGGACCAGAAAAGGTATCTTGCACAACTAGACGACAAGCAGAACCTGTGTATCAAATTTGAGAAAGATCCAGGCAGTACTTCCTGAGAAATCACGATAACAAAATTTGATGGGGAAGTCTAAGATGGCCGCCTGGTGACCATATTGGATTTTCGATTCGGACCGAAAAAGGCATCTTGCATATCGAGACCCTAAGGGGAACCTGTGTACCAAATTTGAGAAAGATCCATGCAGTACTTCCTGAGAAATGACGATAAATTTTCATGGAAATCAAGTTGCCCTGGTAACCATACTGGATTTCAAATCGGACCAGGAAGGTATCTCCTTACAACTAGACCCCAAAGGGAACCTGTACCAAATTTGACAAAGATCCATGCAGTACTTCCTGAAAATGACGATAAAGTTTCATGGGGAAGTGTCATCATATGGCTGCCTGGTGGCCATGTGGATTTTCGAATCAACCAAAAGTATCTTGCACAACTAGACCCCAAGGGGAACCTGCGTACCAAATTTGAAAGATCCATGCAGCACTTCCTGAGAAATGATAACAAGGTTTCATGCAGGGAAATCCAAGATGGCTGCTTTGTGGCCATGTGGATTTTCGAATCAGACCAGAAAAGTATCTTGCACAACTAGACCCCAAGGAGAACCTGTGTATCAAATTTGAGAAAGATCCATGCAGTAGTTTCCTGAAATGACGATAACAAAGTTTCATGGAGTTATCAAGATGGCTGCCTGGTGGCCATATTGGATTTTCGAATCGGACCAGAAAAGGTATCTTGCACAAGCTAGACCCCAAGGGGAACCTACTGTCGGCACCAAATTTGAAAGATCCATGCAGTACTTCCTGAGAAATGACGATAAGAGTTTCATGGAAATCAATATACATTGCCTGGTGGCCATATTGGATTTTCGAATCGGACCAAAAAAGGTATCTTGCACAACTAGACCCCAAGGGGAACCTGTGTACCAAATTTGAGAATGATCCTTGCAGCACTTCCTGAGAAATCGCGATAACAAGGTTTCATGGGGAAATCCAAGATGGCTGCCTTGTGGCCATATTGGATATTCGATTCGGACCGAAAAGGTATCTTGCACAACTAGACCGTAAGAGGAACCTGTGTACCAAATTTGAGAAAGATCCATGCAGTACTTCCTGAGAAATGACGATAACAATGTTTCATGGAGAAATCCAAGATGACTGCCTGGTGGCCATATTGGATTTTCGAATCGGACCAGAAAAGGTATCTTGCACAACTAGACCCCAAGGGGAATCTGTGTACCAAATTTTGAGAAAGATCCATGCAGTAGTTCCTGAGAAATCGCGATAACAAGGTTTCATTGGGAAATCCAAGATGGCCGCCTGGTGACCATATTGGATTTTCGATTCGGACCGAAAAAGGCATCTTGCATATCGAGACCCTAAGGGGAACCTGTGTACCAAATTTGAGAAAGATCCATGCAGCAGTTCCTGAGAAATGACGATAAAGTTTCATGGGGAAATCCAAGATGGCTGCCTGGTGGCCATACTGGATTTTCAAATCGGACCAGGAAAGGTATCTCGCACAACTAGACCCCCAAGGGGAACCTGTGTACCAAATTTGACAAAGATCCATGCAGTACCTCCTGAGAAATGACGATAAAGTTTCATGGGGAAATCCAATATGGCTGCCTGGTGGCCATATTGGATTTTCGAATCGGACCAAAAAAGGTATCTTGCACAACTAGACCCCAAGGGGAACCTGCGTACCAAATTTGAGAAAGATCCATGCAGCACTTCCTGAGAAATCACGATAACAAGGTTTCATGGGGAAATCCAAGATGGCTGCTTTGTAGCCATATTGGATTTTCGAATCGGACCAGAAAAGGTATCTTGCACAACTAGACCCCAAGGGGAACCTGTGTATCAAATTTGAGAAAGATCCATGCAGTAGTTCCTGAGAAATGACGATAACAAAGTTTCATGGGGATATCCAAGATGGCTGCCTGGTGGCCATATTGGATTTTCGAATCGGACCAGAAAAGGTATCTTGCACAACTAGACCCCCAAGGGGAACCTGTGTACCAAATTTGAGAAAGATCCATGCAGTAGTTCCTGAGAAATCGCGATAACAAGGTTTCATGGGGAAATCCAAGATGGCTGCCTGGTGGCCATATTGGATTTTCGAATCGGACCAAAAAAGGCATCTTGCACAACTAGACCCCAAGGGGAACCTGTGTACCAAATTTGAGAAAGATCCTTGCAGCACTTCCTGAGAAATCGCGATAACAAGGTTTCATGGGGAAATCCAAGATGGCTGCCTTGTGGCCATATTGGATATTCGATTCGGACCGAAAAGGTATCTTGCACAACTAGACCGTAAGAGGAACCTGTGTACCAAATTTGAGAAAGATCCATGCAGTACTTCCTGAGAAATGACGATAACAATGTTTCATGGAGAAATCCAAGATGACTGCCTGGTGGCCATATTGGATTTTCGAATCGGACCAGAAAAGGTATCTTGCACAACTAGACCCCAAGGGGAATCTGTGTACCAAATTTTGAGAAAGATCCATGCAGTAGTTCCTGAGAAATCGCGATAACAAGGTTTCATTGGGAAATCCAAGATGGCTGCCTGGTGGCCATATTGGATTTTCGAATCGGACTAAAAAAGGTATCTTGCCCAACTAGACCCCAAGGGAAACCTGTGTACCAAATTTGAGAAAGATCCATAAAGCAGTTCCTGAGAAATCGCGAAAACAAGAATTGTTTACGGACGGATGGACGGACGGACGGACGACGGACGACGGACGGACGACGGACCACGGACGAAAAGCGATTTGAATAGCCCACCATCTGTAGATGGTGGGCTAAAAAGTCAAACTGATTATAAAGTCTGTTCATTTGATTTCGTCGTATATACTTTAACAAAAATTAATGGTTGACTCGGCGTACTTTTTTGTGCCACTGTGGAGCAAAACCAGGAAATAGATGATTGTTCTTGATATCTCTGCTAAAACTCCAGGTTATAGCTGTGGAATATGACCAAATTCCAGTTATATTCCAAACACAGAGAAAACAAAAATCCTTGTTCTTGTGTGTTTATTCTATCAATCCATCTCCACTTGTGTACTCCGTGCACATATCCCGCGTGCCGTCTATCAGTCTACAGTAAGTAAATGGAGTGAAAGCTGAGCCTAATTTTGTCGGAGCAAAATGAGACTGACAGAAATCAGGTTTTGTTGAGTGGGCACGAAATTCGTACAAATACTCGATGGATCTCAAAAGCACCAATGTACCTCCCAATCCCCCAACCCCCACCCCAAACCCGTATGACATAACAGACTCACACATGCACCAACCATCACTATCTCAGATCCATTAAAATCAATCATTTCGTCCGCGACCGAGGATATGCACCTATCCAACGTGTCATTGTGCCCTCTGTCGGTCTGCACTCTCGCATCAGACCGGAGTTCATCATTTCCGGAAGTACATTGTTTAGAAATTTGACAGCGGATCTTTGGGGATTTCATAAGCTGTGATTTTTCGGCATTTCTGAGAAATCTGATGTTTCAAATTGCGGATGAGGCTTCAAACTTCACCTCCAGGTGTTGATTTGGGCCAATTTGGGGAAAGCATGGTAAAAGGACACATGATCTATGGGGGGTGAGAATGCTCCCTGTTTATAAGTTGAATGGCATTCGGTAACATCGGTCAGCTGCCAATGACGGTAAGTTAATTTTTCCATGGTGAACTTCCATCAAGAGTTTCAAAGTTTATTTCCCACAAGGTGATTATTGTCAAGCCAAGTGGAATACGAACTTGCATTCAACAAATTCTCCCTCATCTGCGCCATTTTTAACTATCTTTCGGTTGCATAGTTCAACATAGAGTTATTACATCATCGCTCTGAAATATTTGTTTCTAATACCTCTCAAGTCGGTGCTATGAGCCATGTGGTCATGTTATTACGATTCTTACAACAGCGTTAACTTTCAACATTAGCATATTACATTTAGAATGACAAAGGATTTGGAATGTTCATTCCATCGCAATAAAGAATTTGTTCGGCGGTACTCTGCTCTTGTCCATTACAGTGGACATCTTGGTGAAATGTACATAGCTGAACGGTCGCAATGATAGCTAACCTTGGGTAATGTGCTTCACGAGATTGTGGTAGTAAAACGCAACAATCATGCAGTTAAATGCTTCCCTTTCTGAGCGTGTGAGTCTGCAAGTTGCACGAAATGAGGGGATAGACCGTGTTTATCGTATGGAGACTACGGATGGTTTCCATTTCAGTGTCCGGCCACCTCGCCATGTGAAAAATTGCGATGAACAACTGTTTGATCAGCCCTTCTCGACTAGAATCATCAATAACGTTAACCGCTTTCGTTTCTAACGTCAATTAAAGATGGGTAATATCTTACATATCCTTACGCCATATACGTGACAAAATGGATACCTCTTTGGAGCAAATATAGGCAAAAAATAACTGATTTATCAGTGTTCGTGCAAAATGGTCAATGTGGCTTATAGCTGGCAACAATCAACACAGTTTGGAGCTATGCCAAAATTAGCTTTCGAGATCCAAGGGATTTAGTCCGTGAGCTACTAGGGGTCACCTCCCCAACACAGAGCGAAACTATGTTTTTTATGTACTTTAGGACATGTCAAACAAGAAACAACTTGTTAACAGTCGATAAACCGGAACTCACTACCCCTTTGATCAGTTTGAAATTACGCCCTGTGTTAAAAACTACAATTTTTTGTGACAATAGGGGTAGGGTTACAAGAATAGTCTTATCTTCCATAATTATTATCATAATGTTGGTCACATATTATTCAGCATTGATTGCTGCATCAAATATTTACTATTTGTTGGGTATGACGTCACACAGAGACCATACAGACAACAGTAGGAGTAGTAGCGAAAGCGGGCGTTTTGGGAGTGCGTGAGGGTATGTTTGAGCGATTGGGGGACCATTCTTGGTCCGAATGCGTAATGTGATGTGTCAAAGTGAAACCCTCGGTGTGTAGACCACGACTTGAGGGATGTCCACGTCGTCTGTGACGTCATTGGTGACGTCATCAGTAGGAGTAGTAGGCAAAGTGGGCATTTTGGGGGTGTGAAGGAAGGTGTTTGGGGTAGAGGTGGACCATCCTAGGTCCAAGTGGATCGTGTGGGATGTCATCTTGCAGCTCTCTGCATGTAGACGACGAATGGTATGGTTTTTGTTGAAAATCGCATCGTGCTACTCATGCGGAGTTAGACAGTAGTAACGATAGATGTCATTTTGAGCGTGGGCAATGACATGTTTGGTGTGTTTTTTATTGGAAGTGGCGCCAAT
>JAVTVY010037366.1:0-16604 GCA_036873755.1 Hanleya hanleyi
AACCGCCATCTTGTACCCCACATCAGCCGCCATCTTGTACCCCACATCAGCCGCCATCTTGTACCCCACATCAACCGCCATCTTGTACCCCACATCAGCCGCCATTTGGAACCCACATCAACCGCCATCTTGTACCCCACATCAACCGCCATCTTGTACCCCACATCAGCCGCCATCTTGTACCCCACATCAGCCGCCATCTTGTACCCCACATCAACAGCCATCTTGTACCCCACATCAGCCGCCATCTTGTACCCCACACATATTCTGCGCATGCGCAGTGAGGCGCTGGGGCGTCAAATCGGGTTTTATACACTACTAACGGTCGAATTGCGGAGGTTCTCCGCGCAAAGGAATATATTCTCATGCAATTACAAGTTTGTACGGAAGCGTCTAGGGGCCATGACGTGAAATATTTTTTCGAAATGTCCAGATAATAAATCGAAATTTCGCGATACTGAGTCGGAATTACCTCGGAATTTCGATATAGTCAAGCACATATCTCGCATGTAATTGTACCCGAGATCACAGAGGCGTGCGAGCCCACACGGGTGTTAAGATGAAAAATATTATTTCGATGACTGATTATATGAAGATAAACAGCGGTATTAAAATTAATTGGATGAATTTTCCCATTCGGTTCTGGCACTAGATTTAGAGGACATCCGTTTATTCCTCAATAAGTATTAAGTTTGTTCAGTTAGTAGTATAGAAAGCGTAAATTGCCACCACTTGTCCTTTGACCATTGAGTGCAACATCCTAGTCCTCTGTGACGTCACTTCCGGTTTCGGTCACGTGACTGGAAGTGACCTTTGATCCCTTCGCATACGCACAATACTGGATAATAATGGTGCGCAAGGGGTAAAAGGTCACTGGAAGTGACATTTGAAACCCTGCGCATACGCACAATGCTGGATGATAATGGTGCGCAAGGGGTCAAAGGTCACTTCTGGTCCCGTGACCGGAACCGAAAATGACGTCACAGAGGAACCCGATGTTTCACTCAGAGGTCAAAGGTCAAGTGGTGTCAATTTACGCTTACTTTTACTTGGAGCAGATTACGAAACCTGGCTATTAATACGAGGGTCAACGAAGATGTGCGATATTTATCGCGCGTCATTCTCTGTGAATTGGTTTTGTCTAGGTGCTGCTTGTGTGGCGTAACAAAGGTCATATGCAAATTTCCAAGGTCATTGTGCGCTATGTCCTAAATGTCGTGGTGGTTACACGCGATTTTAACGATTACTGGCCGTCGAGACACCCAGTGAACATGTGATGAAATGAACATTTGCCATTAAAAAATGTGGTTGAGTCTGTGTAATTTTTAAAATCCGACCAAGTTCCAGTTTTCGCATGCTCATTAGAGTTCAACTGCACCTTCAGGATAATCATTGAAACACAGTGTCGGTTTGATTACTGGGATGCTAAATTTCATCGCGATTGGGCAAAAATCTTGGGACATATCAAACAACGCTTTGGGGGGAACTTACTTTTGTTGCACTGTTTATATGAAAGTTTTTGGTCATGTGTGCCCCAGAGGCAAATATCCAACGTGTTTGATAATTTTGGACACTCGCTTGACTGACAGAAACTTAAGTACAAGTAGGCTTAACACCCTGTTACGCCCGTGTTATTCCCACCCAATCAACATAGTTAACAAGACTTTCATATGAAGTTGTACCAGACATTTTCACAAGGCAAATCGACATGTCTGTCGAAGTTTGAAGCTTGTGGGGGGAACCTGGGACAAAATATCGTCCCAGGAGGAACATAGGATGTTTATATTTATCACGTCACCTAGATAAACTATTATGAAATCCTTTGTAAACTTATACATTTCTGAAACGGGCATCTCTTCAGGTTTAATAATCCCTGAACAGAATGAAAGTCGGAAAGATATTTACAGAGATTTTCTCGATTATATTCTGGTATGTGTGCAGTTCGCATTGCATCAACGCCCATAAGTCGGCAAGCCTGGTTACTGCATCATCCGAACGCATGGCACGATCATACGTAGAAACTTACGTAGTGTTAAATGAAACGTGAAATGCCCTTAGCAAGCTAAGATGGGTTACTGGACTTACGTGTAACTCATGCACTTATATCTGGGATGCCTTCCAATCGCGCAATCGCTGTCGAAGTAGACCGGCCTTCATGAATATGGATTAGCAGACGAGACTCCTAGCATTGTCCATTTCAGCCCATGATACAATTAGATTTCTGCCTTGACTGTCCCAGTCCAACTGGCATCTGATTTGGTGTAAGACCCACGAAACATAAACAACAAAAGGATGTACAGCAAGTTGTATTGTCAGTCTTTTGTCCAGTACCGTGCCTTTTCATTGAGAGGGCTTACACCAAAGCCTTACCGGAAATGTTGTCTGTGTTCAAAAACGGACGTGTGTTAGAATTGATATAGGAATACAATCTGGTCCAGCTAATAAAACCTATCTTCATTTTATCAAGTCAATTTCTACGTTCCCACTTCGAACTTCCCTTTGATATATCTGGTCTCCTTCGATGTTCAAAGAACTTATTAATAGACATGAGACGTCACTGACCTCGAAAACACTTGAATTTCGAAATGTGTCATAGAAGAGCGTTATTGATTGGCTGACCTATATAGTGGGATAATACACGAACACCATATTAGGAGGAATGACGTCGCTACTTGAGGATGATGTCACTCTACACACAATCGGTGTGTAGGTTCTGATTGGTTCGTTGAACGTTCGTAGGTGAAATTTACACCTCGGATTTTGAACACTGTAGGGGGTTAGATAAATCAAGGCAGGTTCGAAGTGGGAACGTAGAAATTGACGGCTGGATAAAATGAAGATGATAAAACCAAGCACGTCCAGTTGCAAGTCTAGGCTACAGCCATTTAGTTCAGTCGTGATATGACTGAAATATAGTTGAAAGCGACGTTAAATCATATTCACCCACTCACTCACCCATTTAGTTCATGTTGCATAACGTTAATTTCAGAAGAATTAATATGAGAAGAATGCATTGTGAAAATGATCTGCTGCACAATAAACATGATAAATCAGATTACATGAAATCCGTCCCCATGTCGGGACCTATTTCAGACTGATTTGAGGAGAGTCGAATTAGTTTCGCAACATCACCATATTAACTTGAAACTGAAATTTTCATTGAAATATTTTAATCTTGCATGAAATCTGAATTAGAATTTCGAATTCCAAAATTGGAATTTTAACCCAGGTCTGGGGAATGCCTCTCCCCTCTACCAAACTTTTTGCGCTATCTCCGGAACGACAAAAAATGGAGAGCGGACACTCCGTGATTTCATTGTTTATCATAATTGGGTGATTTTGAGTCTATTTGCATGCCCCCCCCCCCAGTAGAGGATCATGGGTAAATTCAAGATGGGGGTACCAGAAAAGTGATGTTTTCGTCATTTTTCTTCAAAATTTCTACTTTTCAGCCATGAAAAGTGGGCAAAAACTATTTTATTTCACAGCACATTAATATTTTCCAATTCATCGCGCAGCTTTTTCGGAGAAATTGCATAAAAAAAAAAGATACGATTTTTAAAAAGGAAGTCACCGTGACGTCATCAAAGCGGTCATCTTGAATATTTTTACATTTTCTGGTAGAACTTGACCTTGAACTTTTTCCTGGCCTGTGGGATATTGGATGGTCGATGTCTACGTATAAATTTTTTCAATAAATTATGAAAATTAATAAATATATGTATTTTTTCAAATCGGTCTTTTTTTAAATATTTTTTTTCTGAGTGTATTTCTCTTTCATTTTTGGTTCAATTAAAGTCATTCCCTATAATGTCAAGCCGCGTTACTACAGTTTTTAATTATCTATCATACCCTGCCCTCTATGACATAGAATAAGGGCAGGGTATGGTAGATAATTAAGAACTGTAGCTACTCGCCTTGACGTTATACGGAATGACTGTTAATTGAGCCAAAGATGAAAGAGAAATACACTTAGAAAAAATATTTTAGTCATGCACCTGAAACAAGCATCCCTAGCAATGCCAAATGTGGAAGTTAGGTGCACGTAACAATAAATATTCGTAGGAATTAGAATTATATATGTTTTATACTGACTTTCCTTTATGTAAGATTCTGTATTGCCATGAATGAGTATACATAGCGCCACGTGTGGCAGATAAAAATAAGAAACAATTACACATAAAGATACAGCGTACACTTCGCCATCCATAAGATGGCTTGCGAATCGTGTGTCTCCATTATCGCGGAGCGATATCCGATACTTTACCGGATTCTGTTCGGCCTTGATCCGGCAGAGAACAGACTCGAGAGATCTGATAAATTACAGGTTTATCATTGCGCTTCTAAAACATATATTGCCTGGGCTTACAAGAGATACAGATATGAATAACTTCCGTATCATTCAAGAGGTATTGTAGGTCTGTAAATTTGAAGAAGTAGAACGTCTCTTAGACGGAGGTATCCCAGCAGTCTTTGCGGCGCTCCGTGACAACTGTGGCGTGGGCTAAAGCAAGGCCTAGCGACGTATTCACTTAGCCCAGGCAGACCGGGCTTCTCGCCGTTAAATCGTATTTCCTCGACGTTTGCGGCTGGTAATCATTTAGAATCGATAATATATTGTTAATAAGGTAACATTTAACAGCTGAAAGGATCAGTTGTGTGGTAAAGACTCCAGGAAAGGGTAATAAACAGCTCTAAATAACCCACAACACTGATCTACAGGGCGCTAAGCCGTTAAAACCCAGTCGTTAAAATCCTGGGGTTAACACAGCGGCAACACCGTCATTGTCGGCATGTAACACGGATAATCTGTTTTAATTTCCCCCCGTAAAGCTGTTAATTATCCATATTCAGTGATTGACTTATTAAATGATTGACTTATTGATCATGAAATGCTAAATAACGCAGATATATACTTGTAGCAAAATTCGTTATGGATAGTCTGTGTTCTTCTGCTTTTATAAAGCTGTTAATTATCCAGATTTAATGATCGACTTAATGATCAGGAAATGGTAAATAACGCAGATATATACTTGTTTTATCAAAATTCCTATAAACTGAGTTTTCATGACAATCTCAGACCATGTTTACAAATAGCACGATGAGTTACGAATATTCAGATAATCTGTCAGGTGAGGCAAAGACAAGATATCAGTCAAAACTCTCGCTAGTCGGTTTGGATAAATGCCCTTACAAGTTACCAGCTGATGTGTGGATAGAAGACATGACGGCTTGGCCAGAAGTTTTGTACGAGGATGTGTTTCATTACCTTGTGAACTTTCCTCGAATATATTCTTCAGAAGCCATGAGGCTGGGTTAGCGCCCTGTAGATCAGTGTTGTGGGTTATTTAGAGCTATTTATTACCCTTTCCTGGAGTCTTTACCACACAATTGATCCTTTCAGCTGTTAAATGTTACCTTATTAACAATATATTATCGATTCCAAATGATTACCAACCGCAAACGTTGAGGAAATACGATTTAACGGCGAGAAACGCGGTCTGCCTGGGCTAAGTGAATACGTCGCTAGGCCTTGCTTTAGCCCACGCCACAGTTGTTACGGAGCGCCGCAAAGGCTGCTGGGATACCTCCGTCTAAGATGGCTTGCGGATCGTGTGTCTCCATTATCGCGGAGCGATATCCAGTACTTTACCGGATTCTGTTCGCCCTTCATCCGGCGGAGAACAGACCCGAGAAATCTGATAAATTACAGGGTTTCATACCACTTCTGAAACAGATATTGCCTGGGCTTACAAAATATATAGGTATGTATAACTTTCGTATCATCCAAGAGGTGTGGTGGATCTGAAATTCTGAACAAGTAGTTCATCACATGACTCGAAAATGGCGGGTTACGTTGGAGTTACAACCTGTAACCATTTCGGTCATCTATACGCGGTAAGACTGACCCTGGGATCGTGTGTATCCATTTCAGACTACTTTCGGCAACTGCTAGAGGGAATTCCCAGAAATCAATACCACGTGACTTCGTCAGCCAATCAGCTAAAGTCTACCGACGTAACCCCAACGTAACCCTAGACTGGCCGCCGTCGCCTAATAACGTTGGACCGATTGACGACAGGCTTCTAATAATGCCGACCTTCACTGTAGCGGCGATGTCATGACCTGTTGATGTGTATTTGTGACGTTATGCAACAATCGGATTAACAATTCCATTATAACGTCGTATTGTGACGTGTAAAAAAATTCTGCTGTGACGTTACGGACTGACGCGGATCCACAGACACTCTCGTCAAGCTGTACAGCCTGTTCTTGACAAGGCCGAACTGAAGGTCGATAAAAGAAACAATCTTTTACTGAATACCATTATATAACATCATCAGTTATCAAATCCTAAAGCAAGATTAAATAGACGCATATCTTGAGCGATAGTTTTCACATTGATCTGTAGCATTTCCTCCACGCATCGAGCCATTTTATGGGCTCAAATTTGGCCGCCATTACGTCTTTTCATTATTAGATACTGGTCCACAAGCTTAGCGATAGCGGGTCATGCGCAGTGGATGGGTACTAGTCTAAACGTAACCCACCATTTTCGAGTCATGTGATGATCTACTTGTTCAAAATTACAGATCTACCACACCTCTTGGATGATACGAAAGATATTCATACCTATATATTTTGTAAGCCCAGGCAATATCTGTTTCTGGGGTATGTATGAAAACCTGTAATTTATCAGAGTTTTCGAGTCTGTTCTCCGCCGGATGAAGGCCGAACAGAATCCGGTAAAACACCGGATATCGCTCCGCGATAATGGAGACACACGATTCGCAAGCCATCTTATGGATGGCGAAGTGTACGCAAATGGTTGGAGTTACTTTGGTAGATTTTACTTGATTGGCTGACAATATCACGTGGGGTTGTTTTCGGGGGGAATCCCCGTTATAGTTGCCGAAAGTAGGCTGAGAATGGATACACACGATCCCAGGGTCAGTCTTACCGTGTATACCGAGATGGTTACAGGTTGTGGCGAATGCAACTCACAATCAGGGGGACATAAATCTGTGGTGTTTGTCGCATCAAGGGAGACAACTCCACAGGCGGGAATATTTTCAAGCCTCGAAGCTCAACGTCAGTCTGAAAGATCGTCGGACGTGAGAGAGTGGTATTGGACTGGTGTAGGAGGTGATGTCTCTGTTATTATGGTATAGTTAGTATTTAGGAGTCTTGTATGAAGTAATAATTAAAGGGTCACTTACTAGCAGCTCGAGAAAAGGTGAGACTGATAGTGTTGAAAACTGGAGTCTGGTCAGTTGGCTTGACATAATTTTTGATATTCAGCCTCAGGCCTCAATTTAAAGAGTGTTGATGGTAACCTCTCAACAAGCTACCATGATATCCACAGTGGTAACCTATGGCAACCTATTGGATAATTATTATCCTATTGTCATATTGGTCAGAATTTTTAGGAACTTACTTGAAAATAGGTTGCCGGTATCATTATATTTCATATGGCAACCTACAGCCTGGCAAACTAAAAACAGGTTACCACCAGTGATATTCCTCACTCTATGGCGCTCTGAAATGCCTAGTAAATGGGGAACAAAATAGTTCAGTTCCGCTTATAACGCCTAATTTGAATATATGTACGGTACTATCTTTTAACTGTTGTCGGTGTTCATCTGCATGTAAATCCACTCTTAACCCGTAGGTATTTATCACTGGTGCTACAAGAGAAAAAAAAAGAAGAAAAACAAATTCTTCAACTCGCCAAGTTGTAAAAGTTTATCTGAAGTAAAAGAATAGGACCTCGCCCATGGGGTCCCGGATGTGAAAAAAAAAAAAAAAAACAGGGTTGAAAATCTAGGCACAGGAGATCACCCATTTTGATATCTGGGTACTGTAGCCCGGTAATACATGTAGCTGAACATGAGCTTAGATATCCCTCGGAGATGCCCTGGGGAGCTTGGTAGCTGTGGACAAGGCTTGTGTTTTGGCAGTGATCAAGTTATTTATTTAACGGCACATGAAAAAAAAAAATCTCGTATGTTAGAAATTACCATACTCGAAAACAATTAAGTGATACCATAAAATTGAAGAAGAATATATATTTCGGACACTCAAATGAGAAATAATTTCTATTTAACAAAATGGTCACTATCAATATTTTATATAATGGTTTCTACTAGTCAGAGTTCGAATTTGGCACCTGTCCGTCAGTCCGAGACTGGTAAAAAATCAAACGGACTGGTGTGAGTGACTGAACTACAAGTCCACCGGACTGGTAACAATAAAGCTCTCGGTTAATTGTGTAAACTATTTCTCTGTATATCTCTGCACAATTTGTAAAGAATGAAGAACGAAATATGTTTGTTTTCGGTTACCCGACTGAGTCTAAATAAATCGTGCGAGTCTAAAAAAAATTCAGCAAATTCCAACGAAATCACGACTACGGTCGCGTTTTACGACAACAACAACAACCGTAAAGCGGCGCGAGCACTGTCAACATACCGTAAAGTGTTACTGTAATGCAGCATGGCAAGGTAATGCAGGTTGACGATCTTTTCAGGAAATAAAGCACCCACTTCCAGGTCAGGAATCGAGAAATCAGCAACATGATTACGCTTCAGTCGACCTGATCATGTTTACCAGGACAATTTTAAACATATTCTCCATCAACTTCGAAAGAAATCTACTGATTTTTTGGCTTGAAATGGCATTTGTTGAAGCAGTGTTTCGCGACGACACGTGCAGTCAAAATCGCCGTCAAAGTCTTGCCGACTGGGTTTGACATCTGTGATTATCTTCACACGCGCTCAAGAAATTAAAGAAATGCAAAATTATTAATTTCTTATTTAGTAGCAACCAACACAGAGAACAAATTATTCATGATGACAAATGTTCCCAGATCATCTTTTATTTAACGGACTAGTGAAAATATTTGCGGACTGGTTACATTTTTGGCTGACCAGTCCGGAGGACTGGTTCAAATTTTTCTTAAATTCGAACACTGCTAGTCAGATTGGTCCTTAGACTTATTGCTCCAGCCTCCTTATTCGCATGGCAAAGGGGAGCCATGCATATTCATTTTGAGATCATTTTGTCAAAGGTCAAGGTCACAGTCTCCCAAAACTTAATCCAGTTTAGCTGACTATACATGCATGTTAGGTTGGAATATTCAGAGTTGTCTCCCCTACATGTATATGACATTTGTCATGTGATTTGTCTCCTGTGTTTGATACATGTGAAAAACAGCAATCTGATTAAAACTCAGACTTAATAACCGCTTCTCTATCGGACATGTCGCTAAATTAAGATCTGGGACAGTCCCTATCTTAAATCTGTCGTGCATGCTAGACTGGCGACCAATCACAGTCCAACTTCAACAGGCGAATAGGTGCCTATTCAGTGGTGAAGAAGTTCAAGGGCGAGATCGAAAATTATGGTGTGCTATAAATTTGACGTGCCCGCATTAAAGCAGGAGCAACTGCAGATGCTTCCTTTTATGATACGTAAAAGACAATGTATAGCCGTTCTTCCTACCGGCTACGGGAAATCTTTGGCTTACCAGATGTTGCCGAGTGTACGGTCGAGGCTCAGAAAAATCCAACCCAGGTGGCTGACGAAGTTCTTGCTCTCCAGTCCATGAGCAATCACCGAAGATTATTATTTGCTCCCCATTGCTCTCTTCAATGACAGACCAGGTGAAAAGATCAAGGGATATTTCTTGCACTGCTGGATATGTTGGTACGGTTATTTTGTTTCATAAAATCAGTTCATAACTGCATCGCAACAACAACATTAATATTAGGAGATAAGCTGACATGCTATACTACAAGGCTTCTCATTGGGCGACTATTTGACCCGGAGACTATTTGATTCGGAGTTCATCTGACGGATTTGTTATTGGGACTGTACCAGATCTCTTAATTAGCGACATGTCCGATAGAGGAGCCGTTATTAAGTCTGAGTTTTAATCAGATTGGAAAAACAGCTACATTTAGTTGTTTTGAAATTAAAACCATACATTTTCTAATTTAACTGGGAGACTCAGAGGGATACTTTATGAATATTATACCTGCTTATTAACTCAAGAACAAAGGTTTACTTCATCACTTTTTTCACATTTTCTTCCTTCCTGAAAAATTTTCTTACTTGGAAGGAATCTATTTGAAGGAAAACTGCTATTTTCTTGTGTTTGACTATTGTCAACATGAGCAGTGTGACTAACGTCACAGGACCTACGAAGTACAGTAGGCATTAGGACTCGAACGTGAACTGAACTCTTGGAAATCCCCACCCCCAGTTGAAATCCTGCCTATATTAAGATGGGCATCGCCCAAGTCAGAATCGCCAGTGATTTTCATCAAAAATCAGCAGAAATGTTCATCAAAAGTAGGTCAGCTCAGAACTTGTTGGTAACAGTCTCCTAATGCGCCTTCATTCCAAAATAAATAACGATCGCCGATTTAATTTTACAATTTTTTAATTAAAGGAAACAGATTGAATAATATAGGTTCAGTAGATTTCAAGCTTTACGTGTGAAAATACATTTACATATCTTTAATGGTTTTCAGTGCCCTTGTACAGGATCAAAACAACTTTTGAATCACATTATTTTCCCAACAATACAACAAATTTTTATATATAGTACTATAGTAGAAAGGTAGCATTTATGTAGTTTACGGTAATTCAACTCCAGACCAACACCTTCTCTGCACAAGATAATAATTATTCTATGTCATTCTCCTGAGCATAACCTGTACAAAGACATACAGTGGGACAGGGTATTTTTAGCTCTGGGTAATTTGACCTGAATTTGAAGCTGATACACGTTAAAGGCTATAGTCCACATATAGCTACATGTATAACAATATACTGAAGTGTTAATTATCAATCTAATTTAAATCAGAATTATTTCAGATCAGAACTTGCTGGTAACAATGCCCTAATGCACGTTCATGCCAAAAATCAAGGTTCTAATGTCAACGGTTCTCCTTATTTTGCCGACGAAAGGATTCGGATGGACTGACTCACTCACTCATTACCGGACAATTTGCGATCTGTAGCCTACTTCGTAGGAATAAAAATTTGTTGTATTGTTGGGAAAATAATGCGATTCAAAACGTTGTTTTGATCCTGGACAAGGGCATTGAAAACCATTAAAGATATGTAAATGTATTTTCACACGTAAAGCTTGAAATCTACTGAACCTATATTATTCAATCTGTTTCCTTTAATTAAAAAATTGTAAAATTAAATGGCCGATCGTTATTTATTTTGGAATGAAGGCGCATTAGGATACTGTTACCAACAAGTTCTGAGCTGACCTGCTTTTGATGAAAATTTCTGGTGATTTTTGATGAAAATCACTGGCGATTACTGGGCGGTGCCCATCTTAATATAGGCAGGATTTCAACTGGGGGTGGGGATTTCCAAGAGTTCAGTTCGCGTTCGAGTCCTAATGCCTACTGTACTTCGTAGGTCCTGTGACGTTAGTCACACTGCTCATGTATGAAATAGGAAATGCTAATTTTCCATCATTTGTTAGTGCATTTATCTACACCGCTATATGCCAGCCTTAATACACACAATTCAGTATATTGTTATAGATACATGTCAACTGTGGCCTTTAACGTGTATCCTATTTCACATCCAAACATTTCACCACTGACCACAGCAGGCTTCAAATTCAGGTCAGATTACTCACTGATGGTGAAATATCCTACATCAACCAATGAAGTCAGCGTGGTGCAATAACCAAGCAGAAGAAGGAAAGATGTGGTATCATCCTTCAGATTAGTCTGTGTGAGCGACAATGATAACAGTTTACTGAGGGCGAAACAAAGCCATGACGGCATGTTTAAAGGGTCTTCTTTTGGTAGAATTTAACTAGATAAAGTAACTTTGATCATGATGTGGAAATATGATAACTTGAGTTTTTTTTTGTACCTCTTGAATATTGACTAGGCCTATATATCACACTTGGATATAATTTAAACAAAAAATTACATGTGTAAACAAAATATGTCTCAATTTTTCTTGTCATTTCAAATCTTGATCCATTTTGATTCCTTGATTAGGGGATACAGAATCACTGCCACGGAGTGTGTTGGTGTTACAAGCGTCTAGTCCGTCATTCATAATCCAGCCGTCGTCCATTAGAGAATATCCGCGTCCATAATCCAAAGACCTATTCCATTTCCATATAACAGTGTGTCACAGCAATGCAATTCCGATTCACACAACGAAGCTGAGGTGGTTTAACGTTTATCAATGAAGAAAATCACCGATCAACCGCCATAGAATATAATGTGAAACAAGAATACCGGAATAGTACATTCATCAGATTGCCGATACCCAAAATGTGTTGTCTCATATATCTAGATAACAACGTGATGTAGAGACGCTATTTATTCGTCTTTGTACCGGTTATGCTCAGGAGAATGACATAGAATTATTATTATCTTGTGCAGAGAAGGTGTTGGTCTTGAGTTGAACTACCGTAAACTACATAAATGCAACCTTTCTACTATAGTACTATGTATAAAAATGTGTTGTATTGTTGGGAAAATAATGTGATTCAAAACGTTGTTTTGATCCTGGACAAGGGCACTGAAAACCATTAAAGAGATGTAAATGTATTTTCACACGTAAAGCTTGAAATCTACTGAACCTTTATTATTCAATCTGTTTCCTTTAGTTAAAATGAAGGCGCATTAGAAGACTGTTACCAACAAGTTCTGAGCTGACTTACTTTTGATGAAAATTCCTGGTGATTTTTGATGAAAATCACTGGCGATTCTGACTTGGGCGGTGCCCATCTTAATATAGGCAGGATTTCAACTGGGGGTGGGGATTTCCAAGGGTTGAGTTCGCGTTCGAGTCCTAATGCCTACTCTACTTCGTAGGTCCTGTGACGTTTCACACTGCTCATGTACATAAAATGTTACACATTTAAATTAAACTGATTAATAGGTCAACACGACTGTGATATGAACCATACCCTGCGATATCAGGGTCGGTGAGTGTATCTCATCTCCGTACATAAACAGTTGAATTCATACATCTCACATTTGGCTTTGTTCATTCTGTCTTCACTTTTCTTTAAACGTCTTGTGACGCCTGGCAATTGATATAAGTTAGCGGGGTGGGGGCTCTGTCAGATCAGAAAGTGACGCAATACGAGATTTTTGAATGGCCTAATAATCACCCCTGGGGTACTGAACGGACATTCGGAATAATAAAATACATAGTGTCCTTGGCCCAGGGTTATATGGTGGATTATCGCCCTGAGGGAAAACATTATCACACTCGACCTGCGGTCTCGGGCGAGACTGTTTTCTCGCACGGCGATAAGCCACCATATTACCCTGGCCCAAGCGCAGTATGCATATACTGGTTCGTATAATTTCGCCTCGTCTTACCTTTGAAATAAGGGGAATAATTTGAACTGGTCATTACTGGCATATTTTCATGCAATATTGAAAATTATACATTATTGTAAATATATATACACCTTCTTTGAATGCTCGGAAAATATAGTATCGAACATATACATGAAATTGTCAGTTATTCTGAAATTCAAAATATTCTGTTGGGTTAAAACATTGGCGAAGTGAAATTATACGAATCAACAGTTGATCAGCTGAAGTCACGGATCACAATTCTTTCTTGACTCAGTAAGGATTAGTTCCCGATATAGCCAGTTTGGTTCCTCATGCAAACACAAAGCCAAGGTTTTGTAAAATGTGCAAACAAATGAGTACATTTGAAAATCCGAAACATAGCAGTAAAATGCGTAAGGGATATTAGAGCAAATTGAGTTCAACTGATGTAAATAAAGTCCAGGGCATATGAGTACCATAAAGTTGATTAGCTGATTATGCAACAAATCCATTTAAATACATGTGATAACATAATAGGAAGCCTGGCATATATGCTGCCTAAATTGTCGGAGACGAACAGTAGGCAAAAACTGGTAACAAGGTCTGGCATCAGGTTGTAACTATTAAATGTAACCAGCAGGTATTGGTAATATTATATCTTAATATTCTTTGAAAAATACTCAATGAGATTGCTGTTCATAACAAAAGAGTACTCACCCGACTTGGTTGCGCCACAAACAATGGTACTCCAAATATTGTTATTATACGGAGTAATGGCATGCTCCATTCTGTTGGTGACATTTTCGTATGAAGAAACAAACCTCGCTATGATTCGTCTTCAAACTAGCCTGAACTTGCAGCAACAGTCGAGTGGACGTTGGACTTCTCATGGGTTGTCAAGTCATTCCTGTGGTCAATGAGTGATCTCCAACATAAAACTCAACGGATACCCGCACACGTGAAAGTCCGATGAGGTTTTCTCACAAATCACCAGATAAAAGGGACAATAAAACTGAGCATAGCTCGAAAGCCTGGGAAACCAGATGTTCTCGCGGCGGACGCCCTCTCGTGAACTTGAACGTCGGTATTTCTTTTCAAACAGTCTTATTTTGTCAATTTCCATCTTGGTACGGCAACACCAAACTATTTAACTTGAATACCTTTAAAGCAGTTCTTACATGTATATACTGAATTTATAAACTGGCATCAGGTTGTAACAATTTTATTCAAACACATACATTCACAAAACGTCAGGGAGTAATGTTTATGTAACGTTCAAATATTACAGACGTTGAAGAAAACCTTCATAAAATATTCGAATACGTTTGGTGAAACGTTGTTGAAATTATTCTGCAAACATTTGAAAAGAAACATAATACTCTCATCCTTAATACTCTCGATTAATTGACTTATTTATTTGATGATCGTATTATCGCAAAGTTTCTTTACCATAATTATTGAATAATGGGATCTGCACAGTTATTTTTATGATTTGAAAAAAAGACGTGTGTGTAAAACGTGGATGTGAAACGTCGCCTGTGATATTTGGATGAAGTTCAACCATTCCATAAGTACTTTTGCAAAATTGCATGTTCTGTGCTTGGAAGAGTTTCATATTTTATAGGCTTATGGAGGATACTGAGCCCTCCAAGACAATTTTAGACACCCTGTGAAATTTATCTTATAGCTATATGGTCTTACAGCTATATTTCCATTTGTTGAAAGTTAATTTCTTTTTTTTAAATCCCAACTGTATTAATGTTCTCACTGTAAATCTGTAGGCTGTGAAGATATATATTCAAATTCGAAAAAAGGAAATAATAAAAAAATGAGCCCTCTTTTTCAAATGGCTATTTAAAAAAAAGTATTAGCTTACCGTAACTTTCATCATCATCATTCTCTGTTTAGCACACAACTCCAGCAGGAAATCCTTGTATCAGTTTTGGCAATTTTTGTCTGGTTCTTATACTATTGGCTTTAAATTCAACTGCAAGGTTCAAAATTGTGGTTTGCTGGATTTGTAAAGAAATATTAAATGTCAATCGAATGAGAGTAGTATATAAAGGTCAAATTCATGCCTATTGACTTAAAAAAAATGCATATCTCTGTGACATCAGTTCCGGGGTCGGTCACGTGACCGGAAGTGACCTTTGACCCTGTGCATCCGCACAAAAATCGGTTAAAATAGCACGTTGGATCAAAGTTCAATTTCGATCAGGCGACCGTAACCCGAAGTGACATCACAGAGGTCATATGCACATTTTTGATGTCAATAGGCATGAATTTGACCTTTAACTTACAGCAGATCACGAAACATGGCTATTTATACGAAGGTCAACGAGTGTGTGCGATATTTATCGCAGGTCATTCTCCATGAATTGATTTTGTCTACTTGCCCCTTGTGTGACGTCAAAAAGGTCATATGCAAATTTCTAAGGTCAATGCTAATGTATCAATACTAATGTATTTATCTTTGGGGTTACACGTCTATGAGGATAAAGTCATGGAGTGGATCTTTCCTCCACTCTCTGTATAATAACCATACAAGTGGGACAAATATTCAATAACCATAACCTGGGTGTTGTACGGTATTATTATTACGAGTCTATGATTAGTACGACCACAGCGTTCGAGCGTTTCGTGTCCAGTAGCTCTCTGCAATTTATAAACAAATAAAATGGTGGCTCTCCCCTCCAGTTAGTTGACATTTCCGGGAATGCAAGGTTGAGATAGGAGTATTAGGGTGGTAATTTTTTATCTTGTGGATTTTACTATGCGGTGTTGCACCTTGGTTCCTTTGTCTCACCTTGTACAAGGCGATGGGAGAAGTTTTATGGCTATGGGTGATTTTGTTTGAAAAGTTCTTACTTCGCATGCGTTGTACATAGCTAGGCCTGTGTGGGATGTTCTAGGGTCGAGGTGGCCTACTATTGATCCGGATGGGCCATGGGAGATGTCATCGTGAAGCACCCGTGGAGGAGCATCCGAATGGATGAGTGAGGCGTGGAACTGAACATACAATAGAAAAAGTGTATTGGAATACGTGTTTGGGGGTCGGAGTGGACCACTGTTGGTCCGACTGGGCCGTGGGAGGTGTCATAGTGAAACACTCGTAGAGGAGCATCTGACTGGATGAGCATGGCGTGAAACTGACGTTATTTTGCGTATGCTCAGTAGGAAACGTGCATTGGAATGGATATTTTGGGGTCAGGGACGTCCAATATTGGGCCGCGGGAGTTGTTATATTCAAGCACT
>JAVTVY010037367.1:0-16351 GCA_036873755.1 Hanleya hanleyi
GAAGCCATCTTCAATGACCAAGCTACGTCCTTCAAATTAAATCTGGCGTTTGGTTATGTGCTGCAGCATAAGGACACAGACCAAGTCCGATATTTTACCCGAGCAGTAACATCCGGGTATTTGACCAACCGTTTACCATCATTAACCGAGTGTCGCTAGAGACGATGCTGGAGAAACTGGACACCGTGGATCCCTTGGAATGGGCCCAACAACAACGCCCCAACACCAAGTGGACAGTGGAGAGTGTGACCAATGTTACGTTTTTCGTTACCAAGCTGACCGACCACTCCCATCGGCTGAATGCGTCACTCATGCACTGATGAATACCATAACATGCCGTACATACTCTATATGTCTACATGTTGATCGTTGACGGTACGGAGGTGACCGAAGAGACACGGATGTTACCGAAGATGTCAAGGCTCGGCCCTCGACTTGGGGATAGTTGAACTGAGTGTGCTAAAAATAGATCACCAGCTAGCGTGCTATAAAAGGGAAGCGGCCTGGACGTTTCATCAGACACTCTGTCAACCACCAAGATGTTCACTTGCACAACTTGCCAGAAGCTGTTTACTCGTCTAGATAAGTTACGACGCCACGAGGCCTCCATCCACAACGATGCCCGGTATACTTGTATAATCTGCGCACGGTCATTCAATCGGAAGGATCATTTACTGCGTCATGAGAGGGTACTCCACGCGGGTGCGACGGTACTATGTAATGATTGTGGTCGACTCTTCAAACGACCCAGTCGGTTTAGACAGCACCAACGTTTGATGCATGCCCCGTCTCTACGGTTTGGGCGACAACTTTCCACTAAAGAGGGGCCGCGGAAGGTCAGACCCAGTGAAGATGAACCCGGAGAGACGAACGCCACTGGTGATGCGATGACGAAGAGCCTGCCTATACCCACGGTCCAGGAGGGCCTGGATATCCAGCCGGACCCCACCGTTACGGTTTCGAGTCATACGCCTGACAACATCGAACATTTTCTGGACGAGCCCATAAATGTTCCTAGCGATCTCTTACAGGGCGCCCATCCAGTGAGTGACATCTATCGGCGCCATTGGTCCATGATACGGCACTGTTTCCACCGTCATCGCCCTATTCAAGATATCTACAATTTCCGACTGACCGACCTCGCCCGTCTACGTAGCTACGTAGAAGCCATCTTCAAAGATCAAACTACGGCCTTCAAATTGAATCTGGCGTTTGGTTATGTGCTGCAGCATAAAGAGACAGTCCAAGTCCGATACTTTTACCCGAGCAGTAACATCCAGGTATTTGACCAACCGTTTACCATCATTAACCGAGTGTCGCTAGAGACGATGCTGGAGAAACTGAACACCGTGGATCCCTTGGAATGGGCCCGGTTGCAACGCCCCAACACCAAGTGGACAGTGGACAGTGTGACCAATGTTACGTTCTTCGTGACCAAGCTGACCGACCAACCCATCGGGTGAATGTATTCACCCAGGCACTGATAGATACTCAGAATGCACAAGCAACTATCTGAGGATATGTTGCCTCAACGGTATCCTGGGCTGCCCGATGATGATTAGAATAAACGGTTCAAAGCGAACATGGCCGAAGATGGAACTTTCTGAAATGAAGACTTCTGATTGGACAAGAATACATCTAACGGACAGGAACGAATATGACAGATGCAAATGGTGGCCTCTGATTGGACAAGTCTTCTTGAATTGTAACACCAAGTGGATAGTGGAGATAATGACCAATGTTGCGTTCTTCGTGGTTAAACTGACCACCACCTCCATCGGATGAAAGTATTCACCCATGCACTGATAGATACTCAGAATGCGCAAACAACTATCTGAGGATATGTTGCCTCAACGGTATCCTGGCCTGCCCGACGATGATTAGAATAAACGGTTCAGATGGCACTTTCTGAAATGGAGACTTCTGATTGGACAAGAATACATCTAACGGACAGGAACGAATATGAAACATGCAAATGGTGGCCTCTGATTGGATAAGAATCTTCTTGAATTGTAAATATACCCAACGCGGCTCCCCCAGCGTGGGTGTGATGTAACATTGGGGAAAATAAGCTATATGAAAAAAACTTCTTGTTGTTGTTGTTCTCTCATGTGTCATCCTTGTTGTTGTTGTTGTTCTCTCTCTGGTCTATATCATGGCGTTATGTTAGAGTGTTAAGGTGTAACGACGGGCGTTGACGGGCATCACCGCATTTCGAAGAATTAGTGACAATTCCATGGAATATCAGAGCTTCTGAGCTATTTCACCAGGGCGTTGAAGCATTAAGAATGGTGTTGGTGGGCGTTGCTACAAGATGACACCTCACACGGTCCATTTGGACCGCGGATGGTCCATCTCTACACCAAATAACATCCTTCACTGCTAAAAAAGGCCCACTTTCGCTACAACTTGTACTAATGACGTCACCAATGACGTCACAGATGCTATAAATATCCCTGAAATCAGGGTCTATACTCCGAGAGCTACAACATGATACCCCACACGACGCATTCGCAACGCGGATGGTCCATCTCTACACCAAATACCTTCCTGCACTGCCCCAAAAGGCTCACTTTCGCTAATACTCCTACTGATGACGTCATCGATGACGTCACAGATGCTTCGGACATGCCTCAATTCGGAATGTACACCCCGAGAGCTACAAAATGACACCTCACACGACGCATTCGGACTAAGGATGGTGCATCTCTACACCAAACTCACCCTCACGCACCCACAAAATGTCCACTTTCGCTACTACTCGTACCGATGACGTCATCAATGACGTCACAGATGACGCGGACACCCCTCAAATCGGAATGTACACCCCGAGAACTACAAGATGACACCTTCCAGGACGCATTCGAACCGTGAATAGCCCATCTCGACCCCAAATACCTTCATGTACTGCCCGAAAATGTCCACTTTCGCTACTACTCGTACCGATGACGTCACCGATGACGTCACAGATGACGCGAACATCCCTCAAATCGGAATGTACACCCCGAGAACTACAAGATGACACCTTCGAGGACGCATTCGAACCGTGAATAGCCCATCTCGATCCCAAATACCTTCATGTACTGCCCGAAAATGTCCACTTTCGCTACTACTCGTACCGATGACGTCACCGATGACGTCACAGATGACGCGAACATCCCTCAAATCGGAATGTACACCCCGAGAACTACAAGATGACACCTTCCAGGACGCATTCGAACCGTGAATAGCCCATCTCGACCCCAAATACCTTCATGTACTGCCCGAAAATGTCCACTTTCGCTACTACTCGTACCGATGACGTCACCGATGACGTCACAGATGACGCGAACATCCCTCAAATCGGAGTGTACACCCCGAGAACTACAAGATGACACCTTTCAGGACGCATTCGAACCGTGATTAGCCCATCTCGACCCCAAATAACTTCCTTCGCTGCCCCAAAATGGCCACTTTACTTACTACAACCAACTGCGCATGCGCAGATTAACGCGACATGCATTCAAAAACACACCATTCTGACTCTACCCCACACAAGCTTCACTTTGACACCTCACACGACCCATTCGAACCGTGATTAGCTCATCTCTAACCCAAACACACCCCTACATAGCACCCAAAATGCCTGTTTTCTATACTACGGCCAGACTGCGCATGCGCAGACTATTGAACACGGACGAACCATTAGTGTAGTCAAGTGCTCCTCCACGAGAGCTTCAAAATAAGACCTCACTCGACCCCATTGGACCATGAGTGGCCCACCTAGACTCCAACATGTCCACCCCGTATGGGCCTATACACCCATAGCCATGCAGTATAGGCCTATGGGCCTACCCAGGCCTCGGTGACTTTTTTCAAAAATTTCACCGATTCGCTCCGCAACACTTCCTATCGTGTTCTAAATGACGAGACGAGTAAAACGAGACCCCACAACCCTACCGCAAATGTATAGAAGTGGGTTTCCCAGTAGGATAAACATTGAACCTATACCCCAGTATGGGTCTATATGGGGCTCGGTGACTTTTTTCAAAAATTTCACCGATTCGCACGGGGACACTTCCTATCATGTTCTAAATGACGAGACGAGTAAAACGAGACCCCACAACCCTACCGCAAATGTATAGAAGTACGTTTCCCAGGGGGACAAACATTGATCCTATACCCTCAGTATGGGACTATATGGGGCTCGGTGACTTTTTTCAAAAATTTCACCGATTCGCACGGGGACACTTCCTATCATGTTCTAAATGACGAGACGAGTAAAACGAGACCCCACAACCCTACCGCAAATGTATAGAAGTACGTTTCCCAGGGGGACAAACATTGATCCTATACCCTCAGTATGGGACTATATGGGGTTCGGTGACTTTTTTCAAAAGTTTCACCGATTCGCACGGGGACACTTCCTATCATGTTCTAAATGACCAGACGAGTAAAACGAGACCTCACAACCCTACCGCAAATGTATAGAAGTACGTTTCCCAGGATGGTCCTATACCTCCCATACCCCATATAGGCATTTTCCCGTAATTTAGGATAAAGTCCGTATTCCGTATTTTTTCAGGAAAATTTTTACATACACCCACCCTGGAACTAGGGGAAGATAACTCTGTTGATAGACAAGCCCCGTTAAGCCCGGCGACCTATATACCCCTCATACCCCATATAGGCATTTTCCCAGGTTTTTCGATAAAGTCCGTGTTCCGTATTTTTTTTTTCAGGAAAAATTTTACATGCAGCCACCCAGCCATCAAATACCCCTTCACCTAGGCTTCACGTTGATACCTCACTCGACCCCATTCGACCATTAGAGGCTCCCCTAGATGCCAAAACGTCTATTTTCATACCCTTGGGCCACCGCGCATGCGCAGAATGACCCTAATTCAACCCCACACCCAGTCCATCAGATGCCCCTTCATGAATGCTTCACTTTGATACCTCACTCGATCCCATTGGACCATTAGGGGCTCCCCTAGCTCCAAAAAGGCTATTTTCATGCCCTTGGGCCACCGCGCATGCGCAGAAGGCCGATATGTCAACCCCACACCCAGTCCATCAGATGCCCCTTCACGAATGCTTCACTTTGATACCTCACTCGACCCCATTGGACCATTAGGGGCTCCCCTAGCTCCAAAACGTCTATTTCCATACCCTTGGGTCACCGCGCATGCGCAGAATGCCGATATTTCAACCCCACACCCAGTCCATCAGATGCCCCTTCACGAATGCTTCACTTTGATACCTCACTCGACCCCATTGGTCCATTAGGGGCTTCCCTAGCTCCAAAACGTCTATTTCCATACCCTTGGGCCTCCGCGCATGCGCAGAATGCCGATAGTTCAACCCCGCGCCCAGCCCATCAGATGCCCCTTCACATATGCTTCACTTTGATACCTCACTCGACCCCATCGGTCAACTAGGGGCTCCCCTAGTTCCAAAAAGGCTATTTTCATACCCTTCGGCCACCGCGCATGCGCAGAATGACGATATTTCAACCCCACACCCAGCCCATCAAATGCCCCCTCCCCTAAGCTTCACTTTGATACCTCACTCGACCCCATCGGACCATTTTATCTAGGGACTACTTTTTCTCCGCGGAAGCTTTTTCCCGAGACCGAATCACCGCCAGACATGACTGCATCACCGCGGATGAATACATTCTTGCACTCACTCACACCGTATGGTGTGGTGGAGGTGGGTACAAAATGGCGGCCTGTGTGGTTGTGTGGTGGGAGGTGAGTATCCGCCATTTTGTACCCACCTCCACCACACATCACTCACGCATGCGCACCCCCCAATACCCCCCCAAAACAGGTCGCTGTGACGTAAAAACAGGTTCTCGCGCATGCGCAGTGGGGGGCTGTGCCCTCGAAAGACTCTTTGTATACTACTCACGTTAAGAATAACAATGTACAGCGCCGGCGGAAGCTCCCAAAAAGTGTGGGGGTGGCGGGGGGGCTCGACTTTCATAGCACTTCAGGCGAGGGTCCAGGGGCCGCCTAGGCCCCGGAAGCTCCGCGCTCCTAGATGGCCGTCGACGCATTCTGGCCGATTTCCGGCATACAAAACGACGTATCATCACTATATAATCAACTGCATTTTGAAATTGTTTTTGTGATTTTTTCTCGTCATTTAGAAGAAAAATTGAGTTGATAACTTTTGAATGTAAAAGAAGTATTCTTTCCTTTCCAAAATTCGAACTATACGCAGTGATCTCGAAGAAAGTAACATTTCAGCAGAGGGTTGGAGAGCGCTGACGTGTTTGAAGAGAAATATGTGAACACAAAAAAAGAAATAATATGAACGCAATTTTGATTTCTAAATTTGATAAGCAGATAATCGTCCAATAAATCGAATGCAATTTCTATGTAAATTAACATCTAAAACAGTTATTGGTCATTGTGAACGGAACAGAAGAATGAGCAAATCAGAGCATTTAACCCAAACAGCAACGTGACCCTCCAGTGCAAAGTCACCGCTCCGTGAAAACCTGGCCTACAGGGCGGCGCGCAGGGCGGCGCGAAGCGCCGCGGGGAAAAAAACCCGGCCTGTTTATCTGGTCACATTAGGACCAAAATCATGAAAAAGTCACCCAACTTTTGTTGAAACTGCCCCCACCCTCTCCTACTGAATGTGTAGCAATGCCAGGGAGGTCAATCGCTCCTGGCCCATGGATGCCCGCATGAAGGTCCTTCCGTGCACTCTGAATTTTTTTTTTCCCCGGCAGCGGAACTCGGTCTGCTCTGCCGGGGGGTGCGTACGCACCCCCCGAACCCCCCCAGCCTACGGGCCTGTGCGTGCAGTCGACCCATGAGATCCACCGAGACGCCGTTCGCGGTCAAAGCCTTCCGTTTGCTATATCCCGTATTGTCGTTCTCTGCGCCCATGTGCTCGGCTTTGTCCTGGTAGAATAAAGCGGCTGTCAGTTGAGATTTTTTAGCCTCTCGCCCATGCGACAACAGCGTCTCGATGTAGGCTCGATAGGGGTACGTGTTGGTCGAGTCACTGATGAGTTTGTCGCTGAGAAATATATCCACCTGTTGAAACATCGAGTGCAGCCAGAGATTCGTCGGGCCCACCGTTGCTTGGTCCACGATTCTGGAGTCATCTCCATTGACGATCTTGGCTTTCACATACAAGTATGTATGGGCTAAATCCACATAGGCCGTATCCGCATTACTGATGGTGAACTCGATGGGCCCTGTTTCGTTGATGCTGGAGAGCGGGAGATGCTCCACCCATAATCCTTGTTCGGCACTGGTCTGTGTGGGTGGGACGGTCCACAAATCAAATTCACTGTTGGTGGAGGGACAGGACTCTTTGGCCCGCCGTTTCAAGGCTTCTTTGGGTGCCGTACCCCCCAAGACATCACCGGCGACTTGCAGTCCACTGCGTACCGCTTGTTTGCCGATTGCTTTCACCCCACGCGTCACCAAGGGCAGGAACGTTTTGACGATGCTTCCGAGTATGTTCCCCAGTCCATGTCTTCGTTGCATGCGTGCACCACTAAAGACCGGAAGGCCACCGCCGGCCTGTTGAGCATAATAGTCCATATAGCTGCGTGCATCGCACTCGTAAGGCACCTTCATTATACAAAGTGGGGAGCACGTGCTTGTCGAAAACGAAGTGTCAGCACCACTTTCCCGCGTTCGAATGCCACCGGTCGTCCCGTGTCATCTCTTATATCCACCGTGATCGTGTTGATGTGGGTTTGTCGTACGGGCAGGTAGAGCATGTGAGTGAAACTGTGGGTGACTTGATCTCCATACAACTTTTTAATGGGCACCACCCGTAACAGAGGTGTGTTGATATCGCCCACGATGTGGTTGTCCACCACGTCCGAGTAGACGTAGGGTCCGTACATACCCAACTTCATATCCATCGGGATCTCGCCTTGGTGGGCGGTGGGACCAGCGAACGTCCGTAGATCGAAACCCAGCATTTGCTGTAGGATAGGACTCAGTACGACACTCGCGTTGGCGGTTACGATAAGCTGTGCCTTGCCATTGTGTGCGTTGTAATCGAAGGGATAGTCTTTGATGGGTCTTGAAGTATTCGTGACCTCCCGTAGAGCCTTATAATGCAACAGTCTTGACAGCCCACCCATGAACTCCTTGGGAGTATCGTATAGGCCTTCGGAGAGGGTGAGTCGGGTGTCTTTTCCTTCGTAGGTCACCTCGTACCACACTTTATTGGCTCGCACGTTGTACCACGAGTAAGGGTATTGGATATCCACGAGGCCACATTCCCACCGCCCAGGTAAATGCAACGGTTGCGGTAACTGGGTCACGTACTTGGCCAAGGTGTTGTCGGGAAACACATCCAGCGAACTGTTACTGGGTAGGGTGAGGTAAAACATGGCGACTGAGCTGTCCTGCTGCTGCTGTTGGTTTTAATAGGTGTTCCAGGCCTTGGGTGGTTGTGTCCGGCGTCGTGTTCGTCGCGTTGACTTGCTACGTGTCACGGCTCTGGAGATGTGGGGTGTCCTGATCAAGGATGGTTTTTTAAAGGTCTGAAAAGAAGGTGCCCGTTGTTGTGGTGGTGTTTTGGGGGGTGACTCCGGTTCCCATTCGGATTCCCAAGAAGGTAGTGGGCCACTCGGCGATTGCTGGGTTCGCTGCATAAAGGCCCAGCGGTGGGGGTTCCCCACCAATTCCTGTGGTACATGCATGTCTTTCAAGCCTTGAGCGAAGACCTCCCATCCTCGAGGATCCGTGTGCGACCTGCGTTTACGCATCAGATCATTCACTAAATCCGTCATGTGGGTCCCGGGAACCACCTGATTCTGTACCAGGAGTTCGCCTTTATCATTCCAAGTCATGTTAGGATTCTGTTTCATCCGTTGTAATACCAGGCCAGCTTGTTTCTTGAACGATGCAGGTACACTCTTCAGGACTTCGTCTTCCACCCACTGTGGGGCTGTGGGTGGTACCCCTGGTAATGGCGGCTGTTGGAGCGGTGCTGAGGTCGGCGGTGTGTCACGTGGTGGTGGTGGTGTAGAGAGGGTTTTGTATTGGTCCATGAACGTCATGTACCGTTGAAGCGTCTCATTGTACCGTTGTACTTTCTCACTGTCGCTTAACCCCGGTCTCTGTAAGATCTGTTGCATCTCTCCATCGAGGGTGTTTATGGTCTTCACCGTAGGTGGGACAGGGTAGGGCGATTGGAGGTTTTGAAGGAATCGTGGTTCGACGAGGACCATTTTTTTCGTGTGGTTCATTGTCGGCCGAAGAGTCCACCCAATACTGGACCCAACACGGAAGCGGCCAACGGTGCTAAGATGGCCCCGAGAAAGCCGCCTTTCTGTAACACCTTTTTCTTTTGTGTTTGAGGGACCCGCTTCTGGACTAGGGTTCGGAGACCTGTCTTATGCTCGGCCAACTTGGTCTTCTGAGCCGGAGTCAGTGGTACGTTGCCTTTTAACAGGTTGTACCCGATCTCGCACAGACAGCGTACAAGGTCAGGGTCCGCACCGCGTACAATGGTTCGGACCAACTCGGGTGGGGCCGTCTTCAATACACGGAGCGTCGGGGCGTGCTTCCGTACTCGCGCAGACATCATGTACAACTAATGCCAGAACCCACAACTCTGCCCTTTTTATCCACCTCAGAGAACAGAGACAAAGTCAACCATGCTGTGGTATTCATTCTTTTTATTATCCCCATCATCAAACACACACTCCAGCTGGGGGAGCCACTGTGGGTGTGTTTACATTATTTTTGCATGTACACGTGGTGGGCCTCTCCGGGAAAGATGCCGGTCCGTAGTCGAAGGTGGTCGGGGGTGGCTTGATTGAGGTCGAAGAGCATATACCCGTGCTGAGGGGTTGCCGCATCTTTGAAGGCTTCCAACGCAAACGGTGTGCGGCCGGGATACATCTGTCTCGCCAGGTGCAGCAGTTGAGTGGTATCTCTCGGGTTTTTGAAGACCACCAGGTAGTGGGCATTTAAGCTGATGTTCCGATGTTCTTTGTTTTTACTGAACAGATTCTGCACAATGTAGATGATGCTGAGCCGTCGATGGTGGCTGCCTTTGGTAAAGAGTTGGGTGACCCGCGCATCCGTCTCCGCCATGAGATCATGCAGAACCACCAAGGTGTCGGGTTCCAAATCGGCCAGGTTAGGTAGGCCTTCCACGAACGTGATGTGGAGCATTGCTGCATACGCTGCCTGCCATTCTCCGTAACACCACACGACTCGGGCAATGGGTGGGGCGATCATGCTGTCGGCGTGTTGAAGGAGCTTCCGGACGAAGTGCGTTTTGCCGGAGCCCGTCGATCCTGCGATGACGCAAGTGAAGGGATGCTGCCACCGAGGCTCCATGGTTTGAGGTGTATCCGCTGTCGTGGTAACCCGCTCTTGTAAATTTCGTACGAGTGAACTGGAGTGGTGGTGGTGGGTACAACGTCGGTCGTCGTTGTCTGTTCACTGTGAGGGATGAAATCCGGTGGGTCTTCAGACGTACTTGGTGTACTTGGTGTAGATGTTGACTGTATACTTGGTGTGGAGCTCGACGTGGCTTGTACACGGGGTGTGGTGGTGACTGGGCTCGATACGGGGTTGACTGGTGCTATCTGTAGACTGGTTTCACTGATGGCTGGTGTTCTCAGTTGGTTAAGTAGCGTGCTGACATAGGCTACGTCGTACAACACACTCAGCAGGGTTAGCACTAGCATCACAAAGCCCACTTGCGCTTTGCGCGTTTTGGGAGGCAGCTGCTGTTTGTCCATAGCACCGTGGTCGAACGTGGAATGAAGGATGACGGTAGTGGTGTCTGGCTTTATAGTCGTTTCACCTGGTTGGCAGCGACCCAGGAATTGAAGGAACTGGGCCAGCCTTGCTATTTGACGAAATGAAACAGTTTGCCACGTCGACGTTCCGTTGGTTTTTACGACAGGCTGTAATTCCATCTCGTAAAACGTCCCTAGCAACGGTTCCCCTTGAAGATCTTCCAGTTCATAGACTCGCTGCTGTTGGGGTAGGCGCCGTTTAATCAGGAAGTGCTCATCGCTCCAGTTGGGCAAGTAACTTTTCTCAAATTGACCTTTGACTTTACTGATCCGTACAGGGTCCCCGACCTTGTACACCGCCTTCGTCGTTCGCTGCGATTGCCTGGGGTACAAGACACGCCGGACTTGGGCTTCATTGCGTTGGGTCACGGTAACGGGGGCTCTCTCTATACTCCGATGATAGGCTCGATTGTAACCACTCACAAGTTTCGGGAGAACATCGATGTACCGCCTTGTATTCTTATAGGTGAAATATTTATACATGCGGCCTTTGAATGTCCTTTCCACCACGGAAGCCTTGGTCTCGTTGTACGAAGAAAAACACCTTCTGGGCTTTCAGAAACTGTTGGAACGGTCTGTTGAGGAATTCCGTGCCTTCGTCGGTTTGCAAATACAAAGGTTTGCGCCCGGTCTTGAAGATGTCTTTGAACGCCGCTATGAGATTCGCCCCCGTTTTCGTCCGGATGGATACCACCCACGCATACTTGGATAGGATATCGATGCACGTCAAGATATACCGATTCCCATCGTTGTGTTTGGCAAAGGCGCTCATATCGACCAAATCCGCTTGCCACTGGGCATCTATTCCTCCCACGATGACCCGGTTCCGTAGAAAATGGCGACGGACAGATCGATGTAAGGTATAGGTGTCTTGTTTTCTTAACCAATCTCGGACTTGGGCACGTTGTATCCCCTGGGGTTTGGCCGCTCGATAGAGAGCCGACAATGCACTATAGGCCGCCGGACTGTCGGGACTGTAGTATAAGTTATCCAACACCTTCTCCCAGCGCTTCATGGTGACAAATGATGATGGACCCTGGCTCTATCGTTTATTTATAACGGGTATATCTTGGGCCGGAGTTTCTGATTTTCTTCGTTGGCTTCCACAGTGTCCATGGTAAATGACCAGTCCAACTCGCCTGATGACCGCTTGATAAGCACTTGATCCACATCTACCACGGCATCTTCCAATGCAGACCATAGATCAGGGTGAAGGGTAAAATGCACTGTACCCCCATCTAGCCGAGCCAATTGAGCAAAGAAAGGGCCGCGTCGGATGTACACATCGTGACACAAGTGGATGAGGTCGCCGTCCAGTTCACCAGACAACACCCGTTTGAATTTGGTCCAGCCCTCCCGGGACAGACGAATGTGGGCCGGGCACGGTTGTGTAGGGTCCGCATCACAGATGTCTCCCACCTCCTCCATGATATCGACCTTATCCGCATAAACGTGCAGGAAAACCTCGGGGGTCAAGCTGAGATACGCCCGTATTATATGCTCCGTCATGGTCAGTACGTGAATGGTACCAGATTTGACTGTCTCTCGTATTTATAGGGAGAACCCCGTGAGATCAAAGGATTGGGTGGTCATGTCACTGGGCTGACTGAGTCTAGCCGGGTAATCAATGGCATCGTCGTCTGGTTCATGGCTAGACATTTGTTCATTGGGTTCTGCCGCTGCTTCTCTCAGGGCACGAGCCCACTCCAACTCGTCTGATGACCGCTCGTCCGGTGTAAACAGCTGGTCCACGATAGGCACCACTTTCTCGAAGGCTGTCCACAGATCGGGGTCTAGGGTAAAGCCTCGCGTAGGGTCTTGGTAGCGGCCCAGGCGTGGGAAGAAGGGTACACGGTGTACGTAGATGGCATTGTCTATGTGGATGAGGTTTCCGTCGAGCTCGCCGCTCAACACCTATTTAAATTTGGTCCAGCCGTCACGGTGTAGCGTAACCGTATTCGATACGGTCTCAGCGCGCGACCAGCAAACATCTCCACGGTCTTCCACGAGGGTGACTTTATCTTCATAGACGTGTAACCCCACCCGGGGTATAAGGGGAAGGATGGCTCGTAGGACTGGTGACATGCTTGATCCAATGACGAACGGTGAATGACACACACTCTGTCTGACCCTCGTATTTATGGTGAGGTCCCACTGTCAATGCCACAGCGCCAGGATCAATAGGGCACAGACTATTGTGAGGCCAACCAGCCGTCGCTGGTTCCGGTGTGAGCGCTCGTGGTCCATAACCCGAACATCAAGGATGGCTGCCATAGTCCAGTAGTGGTGAGTGATGGCACACCTCTCCATCGAGTGCACTCTGTCGAGGACCGCTTCTGTGAACTCGTTCAGGATCTGGCGTCGCCCCTCGTTGTCGCCATCTGCAAACATGGACCGGACCACTGCTCGGTAACCCGTGAGTGAATTAACCACGGTGGCATGCTGTGAAATGCGAGTCGCATAGGGCTGGATCTTCGTCATGGCTCTGCAACCGTAGAAATGAAGGTGTGGGATCCAGAGGGACGTGTTTTTATAGACCATGTCACACATGCGCGCCTAGATGTAGCTCTACGGGTGTAGTCCGTGATACGTACTATTCTGAGTGGTTATGTGGCTCCTATAGAGATAGTACCTTATCGACAATGGGGACTACTTGTTCCAAAGCCGTCCATAGATCGGGGTTTGGAACTGCCCATCCTTCCCAGGTTAATTTACAATCCCCTTTTGGGGTTCAAGCTCTGACTATCGATGCCGCGACATTGTCTCCTCCGAACCTTGCCGAAAGGGAGACCTTGGACCTTTTGACCTGGATGTGACCTTTGGCCTTTTGATCCGACATGCATCCGCGCACTGCCGGTGATGACGCGCGCGCGCGCTGCGGCCGGGGCGGGCCGGGGCCGGGCCGAGAAACACCCCGGAGGTTGAACATACGGACGTCTATGGGGAACATAGGAACTCTTCTGGGTTTGGAGGTAGTTTTAGTAAAACCGTCACAACCCACGTGACCTGCGCAGCAGAATGGAAACGACACCCTAGTCTAACTCCCTCACATAGGCTTCACATGGATACCTCACTCGATCCCATCGGCCCACTAGTGGCCCACCTAGACCCCAACACGTCTATTTCCATACCCTTCGTCCACTGCGCATGCGCAGAGTGACGATATTTCAACCCCGCACTCACCCCATCAGATGCCCCCTCACATAGGCTTCACATGGATACCTCACTCGATCCCATCGGCCCACTAGTGGCTCCCCTAGATCCCACAACGTCTATTTCCATACACTTTGTCTATTGCGCATGCGCAGAATGACGATATTCCTACCCCTCATCCATCCCATCGGTTGCCCCCTCACATAGGCTTCACATTGATACCTCACTCGACCCCATCGGATCATCAGTGGCCCACCTAGATCCCAAAACGTTCACCCCGTATGGACCTATACACCCATAGCCATGCAGTATAGGCCTATGGGCCTACCCAGGCCTCGGTGACTTTTTCCAAAAATTTCACCGTTTCGTGCCGGGAAACAACCATACCGCAAATGTATAGAAGTAGGTTTCCCAGTGGGACAAACATTGGACCTATACCCCCATAACCCGTATATGGGTCTATATGGGGCTATATACAGACCTCGGTGACTTTTCTCAAAAATTTCACCGTTTCGTGCCGGGACACTTCCTATCATGTTTGTCTTGACGAGACTAAGAAAACAAATCCAAACAACCATACCGCAAATGTCTAGAAGTAGGTTTCCCAGTGGGACAAACATTGGTCCTATACCCCTAGTATGGGACTATATGGGTCTCCCTGAACTTTTTCCAAAAATTTCAACGATTCGCTCCGCGACACTTCCTATCATGTTTGTCTTGACGAGACTAAGAAAACGAGAGTATTCTCCATTTTCCCACAATGGCGTTCACCTTCGGGTCTTTCCGATCAACGTATTCTCCATTTTCCCACAATGGCGTTCACCTTCGGGTGTTTCCGGTCAACTCCGGTACGTCACCTCCATGTCACCGCCATTACATCTTCACGGACTTCATGGCCTCTTCGGTATTCTCCGGGATGCACACCGCCATTACATCTCTCGGTACGCCATTGTGGGGAAAAACCCCAGTACATGACAGACACAGACAAGTCTGGACATGTCCAAAGGTCACGCCCCATTCACCCAAACCGGAAGTGACGTCATTTTTACATCCGGGTGAAGTATGGTCGGATATCCGTAGACACTACTACTGACGCGATCGTTGAATAGAAGACCACTAGGATGATACGCTCATGCGCAGTCGATGAGAAGTAGAGACAGAGCAGTTTTCGAGGCCAACGCTTGTCGTTAAATGCTTAACGCTCGCCTCTACGCCTTAACGCGCGCCTCAACGCCTTATCGCCCTATCTCAATGCCCGTCTATAAGAACAAGCCTAGTCGAAATGCGTGCACAGTCGACATCTAACCGCCAGCATGGCTTATATATGTATGCTATTACTGCGGACGTGCGTTCAGCATCAACCACGATGTGATGCTGCACCAGAAAAGTACATGGATACGAAGATATCGAGGCGTCAGAATCCGAGGACTTTGCTGACGTCGAGAGTCCACCGACTTATATTGAGAGTCTCCCCACTGATACTCAAACCTCGGCCGCTGTTATTCAGGCTACGTCCCTGAGAAGCCTGAGTAAAGAAGAACCCACCTTTTGGGATCGTATTGTAACAGCTGCAATAAATACCCACGCTGAGGTGCCCACGGATGCCGGACAGGAACACTTACAACAGGTGTACTCCAACAGTATAGTTCGTTTTCACTGAAAATAAAGAAAGATCCCGCGAACCGAATCATCCTGAAAACCATCCTCGGGGTTACCACTCAACGAGACTGAACAATGCGCCGACAGTTGTTCCAGGTCATGCTGCCCTGTAATTACAGTATCCTGGACTAACCGAAGACGCTTAGGACCCTCAGCAAATGAACGATGGACGTCACAAAAGCAGGCGCATGGACGTATCACAAGGGCGGCTTCTCATCTGGGGGCTTCTCATTGGACAACAGCGAACATGGTGATGATGATAACACACAAGGACAAACATCATAACACCATCATAAACATACCCATAAGTATACCATGAGTAACATTGGGAGAACAAACGATGTGAACATTTGTGAAATTGTTGTTGACCTCTCTTTCATCTAATTGTGTCAAAACGTAGAGTGAACCGATTGGTGGATAGGAAAAGTGGCGGTAGGGGTTAAGGCGTTACGTTAGGGCATTAAGTGTTCAGATAGTACCAAGGCGTTGATGCGAGCATTAAGGGGTTGAGATGTGCTTTAAGTCGTCGCCACAGGTGTTGACGAGCGTCACTGCGTTACGATGCAGTAGTGTCAATTCCATGAGATATTGCGACATCATTTATACTCACTAGGGAGTTGGAGTGTTAAGATATGTGTTAGCGGGATTTACTTCTTATATCAAAAAAGCAACCCTATCTGGAAGACGTGCAGTCGACGACAGTCAGCCGTCAACATGGCTTAACGTTGACTTCAGCGCGGATGCACGTTT